>JARHVA010005406.1:1162500-1216028 GCA_037957365.1 Torreya grandis
TTATTTCTTGACCTACATGTTTAGGTAATAGATAAATTAATATATTCATTTTTATACTCTTATTTGGTCATGCCTTTGTATTAATGTTAAATGTGCCTACATCAATGATGTTCTCATCTATCAAATCCTGAATTCTATGCCTCAAAATGATGCATTTGTTGGTAGTATGCCCTAGTGATATATGAACTTAAAAAAAAAGTTCTAATCAAATCCTTTCAAAAGAGGCTTATTCAAATTTACCTATTTAATATGATGGAATGATATTAGGTTACATTAAAATGAAATTTTTATCACCTTATAGGGAGCTTTTATCAAGTTGGTAAATTGTCTCCTCAAAGAATCCAATAATACAATTCATGGAGTAGGTTCTAAAACTGCATTCACTATTACCTTTTGATCACTCTTAGTTTTGGTTGGTCACACCTTGTAATTTTTCTTGATTGTATTCTTTGCATGAGAATTAAAAACTAGTTAGATATATACTTTAGCTATTTATTTCTAATAAATTGACCTCTATTTCCTTAATTGTGTGACATAAATCCATGAATTATATAAAAATATTAAATAAAATAGATTCATGAAGAGGTGGAAGAAATATATGTTGAATATGTTTTAAAATTATTTATCTACCATAGGATACGTAATATTATATAACATGGTATTATACTATAAGACATATTCTACAAGAGGCTCATTGTATTATTGTTTGAGTTGTGCAATATGAGAATATGAAATATTTTCACTTATATCGATTGATAAATGTGAAATGAAAAATCTACCAAAGGATAGAATGCATGCATTGAATCATGTGTTAAATATTATAACCATATTAGGGAATACTATTTTTAAAGTTTTAGGAAATAACTTGGTCAATAACCTATCATTTTCTACATAGTCTAAACATGTGTGAAATGCTCTCAAATGTTGTTTGTGGTCACCTTTTTAGTTTCTAGAGCTAGAACAATCTACATGAGGTATTGTGCATCAGGAATACAATGTGTGATAACCACTAGTGGTATCAAAAATGACTAAGTATGAATTCTCATATTAATCTAATAAAACTATTAGGCTACCCCATAGTAAATGGTGGTACAAAAGTTATATCTAGTGATATTGGGAAAAGAAAAGAATCCATAACATTAGAAATAGTATAGGATTAGCCTTTAGATGCTTTCTTGATTTCACCCATAATTTTTTTTATAAACACATATTTCATATATTAATTCTTTGAAAGAAATCAATTTAATTATCTTTTATTCATGTCAAAAAATCTATTAACTAATTCTACCATTATGTTTTTATCAACTAAAATATGAAAAACATTCAACTCGAGTATAACTTAGTCCAGCACTTCATAAAAGATATGTAGAAATAAATTTCTTAGATTAAATTAAATATTAAATAGAAACTTGGAAGATTTATTTTATCAAATAATTTATCAAATCTTCAAATCCCATATAATACTTGGAAAACATAAAAATGAAGAGAAAAACCCTAAAAACATGGTTGGTTAGGTTTTGAAATATTTAATCAAAGTATGGGTTCACCAATACTATTTTATCAAAATTAGGGAATAAAAAAAGAGTTAATACACTTATTACAAACTACTGAGTAAAATTAGAATGTATAAAATATGCAATAGATCACACAAGATTGATTTGGAACTTAATATTATATTAAAAAATATATAGAAGGGGAAATAACAAAGACAAATAACTTATTTGGAATTTGGATATGATGGAGTATGACAAGGATCATAAAATATAATGTATGGATATGTGATGTCACTACGAATTAGGAATAGGACTTCACATTTACTTAGGACAATATCTCTCTATTTAGATAAGGTTGGATTGCACTAGTGTTTGTAGGGTGCATAAATGTTTGGTAGGGTTTTTTTCCCTCTTTATGAAATATGAAAAGTGCACCTTTATCTACAGGTCCTATGTATGTGATATGGGTTAATAAATTCACCTTGGAAGCCATTATGTACCTTAATCTTCACTTGTAACCCTAGATTAATAGATCATGATAAATAAATAGAATAAATGGGAAAAAAGGGGTTAGTGTATTAAATTGTGCTTACCCTCACACCCCCTATGTTGATTGATAACTATATACCATTAATCTATGGAGGGATAAAAATCCATGTATTTATCCCATGCTATGGTGGTGTGTATGAAATATTCTTATATTTAAACTTAGCTCAGGGATACTTGGTTTGTGTATACTCTAAATTGGGAAGAATAGCTTTTTTCCTCTCAATATGAAGATATAATAATTATGTTTTTTAAATATATAATACTCTTTCCATATAGTGGAAAAATGAATATAATATATGCTTATACAATGGATTTCATTGAAAGAGACTTGTAAAACATGTGGTATGACTCGTTATATGAACATGAATTTTAGAAATTATATGTTATTTGGAGATAGGATGAAACTAATAGATGTAGACACTACCAGTGAATAGGATAGTCCTATAGGATCATCCTTGACTAAGGAGTAAAGACAATTAAAATATAATTTTAGATTAGTATAATAGTGATTTTAGGGTACTTGAAAATAAGGATATGAGTATTCACTATTAGAATTATAAGGATCATCTACATAGAAGTATAGGAATAGGGGTTAAAAACCATGGAATTGGGCATGATATAAGTGTGTATAAAAGGATGCTCAAAAATTCATTTATTGACAATTAAATGATAAATTTAGTCACTAAAACTAATGTAAAATAAAATTCATCAATAGTGGTAGAACCAATGATTTAGTTTATTAAGAAATGGTGAAAAAATGGACTCAAAAAGCTAGTGTATCTAATCCATACAATTTTTTTTGGTTGTTTAAGGGTCAAGTGTTGGTGAATGATTAATGTATGGTTAGATTTTAAATTAGTTCATATAAATAGGATTTATTGTGTGATAATAGTCCTACCAACATGTGTCATGCTATTGGGGAGGCCATAGAATTTTGATATAAGAGTCATGAATGACGGAAGAGAAATCACCTACACGATTGTGAAGGATGGAAAGAGGTTCACATTATGTCCATTGAAGGATATGGGATATGATGTGCACAATAGTACCAAAGTGATGATAATTTTTTGTGGAGAGTTTTTTAAGGTGGCCAAAGAGTAAGAGACATGTTTTTTTCTAGTTTCAAATCCTATACATATTGTGAAAACCAATAATGTAAGTTCTATAATTATGGAATTTTACAATATGTTAGAAGATAATGTTGATATTGTGTCAAGTTTATTTCCTTAGGGAAAACCATATATAAATAATGCTAGTCATCACATGGATATAGTGTCAGGAGTAAGATTGCCAAATAAGGTAGCTTATAGATTGAGTCCAATGGATAATGAAGAGAGAAAGAGGAAAGTTCAATATTTTATAGAAATGGGATTAATGTTAGAGAGTTTTATCCCATGCATATTCCCAATCATGTTATCACCCAAGAAAGGTTGAGAGTGGAGGATGTGTACAGAAAAGAGAAATAAACAAGATCACCATTAAGTATAGGTTTGTGATTCCAAGAATGGATGAATTGATTTAATATTTGAGTGTATCCAAGTATTTCACCAAGATAGATTTGAAGAGAAAATATATAAAAATTCAAATAAGGGAGGTGTTAAATGGAAGACTACACTCAAGATGAATGACATATTGTATTTATTGATGGTAATATCATTCGTTATGTCAAATTACTCAAACACATTCATGAGACTATTGAATCAAGTATTGAATCATTTTATGAGTAAGATTGTGATTGTTTATTTATATGAAATTCTAATTTTTAGTCATTTTAGAGAGAAGCATTTAAATAATTTAAAATTAGTTTTGGATAAGCTCAAATAAGAAAAGTTTCTAGTGAATCTAAAGAAGTGAAAATTTATGCAAGGAGAGATGGCATATTTAGGAGTTTTAGTTTAAAAGGATGGGTTGAATATGGACCCAGAGAAGGTGAAATTAATTGTGAAGTGAGCTTAACTAAGGAGTATTTTTGAGGAAATAAGTTTCCATGGGTTGGAAAAGTTTTATAGAAATTTCATTAGAAACTTAAGTGGAATATGTGCATGTACTACAAATAATATGAAGGGAGATAATAATATTTTTTCATTGGATAGTTTTAGTAGAGATAAAATTTAGTTTTTTAAGAAAAATGTGATGCAACAAGTAGTGCTAACCTTTCCAAAATTTGGATAAGTGTTTCAAGTTGTTTGTGATGCAAGCATGATAGTTATAGGAGCAGTGTTAAGTCATTAAGGTAAGAACATTTATTATTTTATTTATAATTTTAATTAATAAAAAATAAAGTATTCAATCTATTAAAAAAAAATTTATGTAATGGTGCAATATCTCAATAAGTGGTGGTGCTACTCGTTGCCTAAGGAATTCATTTTATACACAAATAATCAAACATTACAATTAATAAATATCCAAGGTAAAATTAATCAAAGACATATGAAATGGGTGGAGTTTATTCAAATATATTATTTTATTTTTGAAACATATAAGTGGGAATTATAATAAAATTGTGGATGCCTTGAGTAGGTGATCTCTTATTGTGAATGAGCTCAACGTAGAGGTTATTGAATTTGAATCAATTGAATATTTATATAAAGAATAATTGGATTTATGAGATGTATAGACACCATGAATGAATCCAAAAAATATGTAAAATAATCCATGTATGGATTATATGATACAAGAAGGGGTTTTATTATAGAGAGGAGGTTGTGCATAGTTTAAGGTTCCATGAGAGAGAACCTTTTTAAATAAAAACACATTAGAGGATTAGTTGGTCATTTTGGGTATGATAAGACTTTTTCATAGCTAAGTGATAAAACAAATTTCATCCACATATGATTAAGTATGTTAATATTTTTGTGAAAAATTGTAGATTTTTTCAACATGTTAAGGGCAAAATTCAAAATTCCAGACTATATTAGCCATTGCTTATTCTAGATAAACTATGAGATGCATTGAGCATGTATTTTGATCTTGAGCTACAAAGAACACTTTGACATAATGAATTAATTTTTTTCCTTTTTCATATATTTTATAAGATGTCTCATTTTATAGGATGAAATAATACTAGAGATTCCACCAATATTTCTAATGTTTTCTTCAAAGAAGTGGTGATATTTCATGGGTTTTGAAGAAGTATTATATCATATAGGGAAATAAAGTTTGTTGTGAATTATTGGAGGATAATATGGTCTAATTTCGGCATAATATTTGAAATTATATTAACATACCACCCTAAGATAGATGGATAAATGGAGGTTTTGAATTATAGTCTTGGTAATTTATTGAGATGTTTGGCTGGTGATAAACCCAAAAAATTGGACTGGATTTTAGCATAATTTGAATCTACATATAATGATTCAGTTAATTAGAGTACATGTATGAGTCCTTTTTAAATTATGTATGGGATAATCCATAGAGGTGTGTGTAAACTAAGGATTATAATTGATATGAGTATAATAAGTGTAGAATGTGAAGAGTACTCAAAAGTGTATATGAAAATGAAAATAAGGTTGATAGATTGTGCTAGAAAATATAAATAACACGATGATCAAAAGAGAAGAGAGATAAATTTTGAGGTTAGGGACTAGGTTTTTGCCTATTTATGTAAAGAGAGGATTCAAAATGGTGATTATAACAATCTCAAATGTAAAAAAATAATACCTTTTAATAGCTTAAGGAGATTCTTAGCCAATGATTATGAGATTGAGTTACTGAATGGAGTAGGATTTCACCTATCTTTAATGTAGCTAATTTTTACCCATTTGTGGTGGAAAAAATAAGTGAGGGAGGATAAATCATGGATTTTCAACCACTTATTGGAATAATCAATTACCACAAAATGAAAATGAAGATATGGAATCCATTCTAGATACACAAATTATCAATAAGACAAAAGGCAACAAGTACTATGAATACTTAGTCAAATGAATGATAGAGTAGATGAATATAAAAATTATATAAATGCATATAAATTTTTAAATCATGGTAAAACCAAATATGCCCTAACACTAGGTTCATGATAAATATCTCATAGATATCTTAATTAAATTGTATGTCCAATGTAAGAGAATCCAAGATGAAGGGAAATATTGCATCAACCAAAGATATGGTAGTCATGTGTTTTCTTAGTTTTTTTTGGTTTTCAACATGAAAAAAATGGTTAAAGAGGCACCAAGATTAATTTATCTATGAATTCTTTTATATCTTAAGTCGCACATAAAGAGGAGGATAAATAAGTTGAAAACCATCAAATTTTATGAGTTTTTAAGATTCCAATGAGTTGAAAAGACACTCTAAGAAAATAATTGAATCTTGTGCATTTTAAGAGGTTAAAAAATCTAAAGCGACATTAATAGAGGATAGGTAATTCATATTAATATTATAATGGGATATAGTATTTAGTTTTAAAATAAGAAAACAAAAATGAGAGGGTTCCAATAAGAGAGGAAGTGCGGTTGTGAGAAAACCAATCCATGAGTGACTAAGATTGTATGTTATTATTCATTTTGGTGTTTAAATAAGCCTATAATGCACACGAGTATCATTTTTACATTAAAAACCATAGTTTTTATTTTAATTCAATGAAAAAGAATGTTCAAAATATCAATGTTTGAGATGCTTTTCTTGGTCTGAGTGAATATTCAAGCAACTTAGAGTTAAAGAATAACCTTAATTCTTTACCACTTATATGTATACATAAATTTATTCTAAAAATAGTCAACCATGATGACATATACACATAAGATCTAAGACCCAAATAAACCTATTTTTGGCTCCAAAATTAGGATCCAAAATGTTCATGAGATTGAATGTTCAAAGAGAAAAGTA
Source organism: Torreya grandis (assembly GCA_037957365.1). Classification (NCBI taxonomy): domain Eukaryota; kingdom Viridiplantae; phylum Streptophyta; class Pinopsida; order Cupressales; family Taxaceae; genus Torreya; species Torreya grandis. Next base: position 1,169,370 of record JARHVA010005406.1, read on the forward strand.
GAGGATAATGCATGAAACAAAATGTCCCCTCATTAATTGTATGATTGATGCTGACTCAATCCAAGGACCAAGTAGTTTAATAAAATTTACTATAATAGCATGAATTTTTACCACTAGAGGTTCAATGTCTATTTGATAGTGCTTGAGATTTTTGTTAGCTAATTGAACATTGGTTTTTTATTGTTATTAAGTTTAACTTTACTGATTTATAAAATAGGGGTGAGTGTTTAAGTTCAGAAACAAACATAAAAAGAGGGGGAAAGGGATCAAAAAAGGATATTTATAGTCAAAAGGATGTTAATTCTTGATAATTGAAGCATGCCAAGTCATAGTTATACTATTGTGTGCCTAGTTCATCAAGTACACAAACCTTTAGCTAGTTAGTGAGTAAGATTATAAGGGACACCAATACAAATATTCAACTTAAATTTTCTTCATTAAAAATAAACACCCAAATTTATTTCTATGAAAACACAAAAAACTTTTGAATCAATTTAAAACTAAAATCACATAATTATAGTGTTCAAAAGTAAATTGAAAATAGCTTGCAAGGAACTAGATTAGAACAAAATCAATGTAATTTTCATAGTCATTTATCTAAAATAAGTATAAAATCACTCATATTTCACAATCATATACTCAAAACTAAAAATTATGGATGACATTCCTGATGTAGAAGACAAAGTCAAACAAGTAGAGATTTTATTACAATTTGGACATAGTTTCATTACATAAATTGTTAACCCTTTTACATTATAAGAGTGATCCTTATATAGATAATTCAATCTCAATGAGTAATAAATATTTATATTAACAGGTGGTTAGAGATGATAATCAGTTTCAAATATAGTCTAAGATTTGGTTCAATGCCATTCAACTCAATTTATAACTAATCCCTATGCTTTGACTGTTAACTCCATGCTGATTGCATTTGCATTCAATTTGAAATGACATAAATTCCCTAAAAATTAATAAGGTAATGAAGAAAAACATAATATATCCCATGCTAACTATGTTTAGAATTAAATTATAGGGGATGATTATCACTTAAATTATCTTGTTATTTCCAAACCATCATGATTTGAATAGACAAAAACATTTAATTTGTGACTAATTTGATGAAAATGCCATCTATTTATTGAATTTTAAGGTCCTTGGATCAATTTTACACTTAAATTACTTTAAATTCTGTCATTTATGACCTTTTAGTTGGTAAGAAATCAACTACACTTTTATATTAGACATACAATCATTTTTTTGGTTTTTAATAGATTTTATAACTAGATGGGTTATGCCAATTTAAAGCCTAGGGATTTTTTGACATCATCACTCCCACATGGCTCTTATATGGCCACATGTCCTTTTATTATCCCTCTCAATATTTTATATTATTTCCTAAGTTCTATATGTTCTATGCTAATCCTAGATTACTCCACATTTTCCATGAAACAACCTTCATATTATTTATCACCTTGAGTTCTTATGATTTTTATACCTATCAAAAATACACCACTCAGGCTTTGTATACACTTTTTTTGGGTTTGTTTTAGCCTTTGGCCTTCTCTCAACCATCAATTCTAGGCCACATTATAGTTCTATGTTATTCCATGACTACAATCCTATTTCATTTGATCTTAAAGTTATTTTGATCCATTTATCTCCACACTAATCCTGAATCATCTATCATTTTACCATGTGTCCACCCTATGTTACCTTGTCAAGTTCTCGATTCTACTTTGAATAATGACATACCATCAAGTTCTAGACTCTCACAATGTCGTCACATGTTGACATCATGGGAATTAAATTCATGATAGATTATTCATAGTCCTTTGTCTACTTACTACCATACCATCTCTTATGATGTTTCCATATGATAATATCACAAGCCTTCAGGCACGTGGGACTATGTATATCAGTGATCAACTGCCATCAAGTTATGGTATCTTGAGATGTCACCACATGGTGACATTATACAACCTTGGGTATTGGGGAGTTTTGGGACTACCCATCAACACACATTAGGCCAAGTCTTAGGGTTAATTCCATGTGGCATAATCTTAAGGCCCAGGGATTTTCACACTTTAGCCAATATCTTATCGATTGCTGAAAAGTTGATATGCCATGATGTGGTAATTAAGATTAAAAATGGGTCTCAAAAGAATTATTTATATCTTGTAAAAATATGAGGTAAAATACCCTTTGAATACATGATTGATAGGTTATCCAAAATAGATCAAGCCTGATAATAAACAAAGGCAAAATTATTTTCTTTGGTAGGTTAAACACAAACTTGACTAAAATAAAAGTCAATTTTCATCAATTTAAACATGTACTAGAACAATTAACATGTGTAGACATAGATAAGACCATTTTAAATCACAAATACTAAGAAATGATATTGACCAAGTCAAAAAGAGATTAAATTACCTAATTAATTCATGATTAAAGTCTAAGATATAATGCATGAAACATTTAAATGGCTCAATTAAACACATTAATATATATATAATACAATATAATATTTCAAAAAAAATGGTGGGATTAGATTTGGAATTATGATTCAAAAAATGTACTTGCAAGGATAAGATGATAAATTTTAGACCTTTTAAAAAAATGCTTTTAGCGAAAAAAAATGCCAAGTAACTAGAGTAGATGATTCATTTTCTATATTTTGGACTGAATTGATTATTAGGGAATTTAAATTAAAACTTCTCATAGGAATAAAGAACCTAATTCATAAGGAATAATTTTGGGCTTGATCTAGAAATGACATGAAACCCATACAACAAATGATGAACTAAATCCAAATCTACCTAGGAGCAATGTCAATAGACCAAGTGGAGCATTTCATACTTAAAGAATATTTGAGAAATCATGGTCCAAAAAAGGGAAACCATTTTTAGTATTAATTTAAAGATAGAAAGCACTTGAAAATGAAAACACTATAGTGAGCAAGAATAGAAACAAGTAATAATACTTAAGTAAAGAGGGGCCCCATCTAAATAAATAAGGATGGGGTGTGTTGCTCATAACAAATGGTGACTTTGATAGGGAAAATGTTTTTGTATTTAGAACCTAGGCTACAATTTTCATTCATGAACACAAAATAGTCTACAAGTAATCCCTTAAGCATGTTTAGAAAAGTGAAGGCACTAAAGTCTGCCCCAACAAGAGACATAGTAAGCTACATATCTATCATAAGACCATCAATGTGTGAAGTGATTAATTTTGATTTTATCAATGCTAAATTAAAATTAAATTTTTAAATCTATATTAAACTATTATAATTTGTAAGAAGGAAGAATTTGTTTATTTGGCTTAGAGGTAAATGACGTAGGCATTTATCTACTTCCATCTAGGTGTATATAACCTCAAAATAGATGCCTTGAGTCCCATTCAAGGCCTTAATCCATTGATAGTTGGGTTAGAAAGCCTATTATGGAGATTTCTCGAGTCACCCTTTTGAGGAATGAATTTGGATTTTGTATTTTATTAAACTTGCTTTAATCTATTGTTTCTTATTAAGATATTTTCTAGCTTAGACTATGGAGCATTAGGGACCAATACAAGGTATAATTATAGGCTCAAAAAAAATTGTGACTATTAAGATAATCACTTCAATGCTTTCATCTTGATTAAAGTATTTTTAAATTGGGTGCATTTTTATGGATTCTAAAAAGAAGATATAATTTTTATAAATTCACTTATTCTATTATGATTCATTAACTTTCAATAATTTCTAACAGATACAAAATAAATTTCTGCTAGTCTATGGATTATTTAAATGAAAACATAAGTTCTATTTTTCCAAATTTAGATTGGCACATTTCAATATTTTGTCCATCTATTGAATTGGTTGACACAAATTAAATTATTTTAATGAAATTCTCCTCCTACTCATTTGTATTACTTCAGTTGAGGGGACAAGTTTAGTTTCAAGCTAAGAGTCAAGTTAGGGAAAAGTGATATCTTAAAACACATGCTGAGTACAAAAAATCAAAAAGGGACAAAATAAATAACAAGGGATAAAATAAAACACAAATTAGAAGTAAACCTAATCTAGAAAAACATGGAAGCTAAACTAGAGTAATTGAAATGTGAAAAGAAAGAAAAGAAACTAAATCTACTCTAATATATAAAACACCATCTTGTCACTCATAAGTCATTAAAAAAATTTATTGGATGGAGTAGTCAAGAAGTATTCCTTTGAGTATTATCCATTTTCAAGAAATAGGAGATCATTTCCCTCTAAATCCTTGAGACAAAAAAAAATTCCCTGGCAACTCATATATCTGGTATGGGCCAATCCAAAGTGGATCAAACTTGTAATTATGGCCTTTATTTTCATGGGATTTATCTCAAAGTAGAAATATATTAGAAATCCTAAAATATTTCACCTTAGCCTTCTTATAAAACCCTCTTTTTACAATGATTTTATGCTTACTAAAATTTAGTAGATCTTCCTCTCAAGATTCCTATAATTAGATAAGGTCCAATAGTCTTGAATTTACTACATAAAATTTTAGGTGGGTTACTTAAGAATAATTGGTATAACTAGATCTAGTCCATAGACCAATAGAAAGGGTGAGCTATTGAATATTTATTTATACTTGGTTTGGTCATCCCAAAGGACATACTTTGGTAGAGAGTTCCACTCTCGAGTCTTCTCCTCTATAGATTTATTGATGGCTAAAATTATATTTTTATTGGTGGATTATTCCAATCCATTAACTTGTGGATAGTGATCACAATATAACCTTAAAGTGATCCCATTATCATGTTCCCACTCGGTGAATTATACATATTGAAATATAGGACTGTTGTCATAAACTAATGATATTAGGGTCTTGAATTGAGTAATCACATTGTTTTCCATGAATTTGATCACTTAATTATATTTTTTATTACTCTTTTTTGATGCCTTAGTCCATCATGTTTAATAATATATGGAATTGATAAAAAACACGTGTCCTAATAAGGATTTGGGATTAATGAATCCTATGAAATCTAACCCCCATTGGGTGAATGGTTTCCCTTATACAATTGACTATAATGGCATTATAGTGTGGACTTATCTTTTGGATAAGATATATAATTTATGACATACTCAAACATGTGTATGTATGTATTTGAATATGGTAGGCCAATAATAGCCTACTCAAATTATCTTATGCATCATGGCATTTATTGTAGGATGACTAGCAGCTAGCCTCTCATGGAAATTAGCCATAACTTCCTTGGATTATTATTTACATAGACATCTAAGGTAAACACCCTTATGATTATTATATATAGAATAAATTTATTTATCACTTAATATGTTGATTTCAATATAAGATCTATCTTTCATGTTTGATTTAATCTAGGAAGTGGGTTCCCATAAAGGAGGTAATGAACAATATGAGTGTACTAACTTTGTGGAAGAATTTCTACTTGATAAAATTGATACACTATGTTTCAAGGATCAATATCAAATATTAAATGAGTGATACCTTAAACACTGACCAAATTAGTAGGATATATCTCCAAGTCATATTCTTGAAGCTTGGCCATCCACTACCTTTGTATTCTCCTAGTTCATTCTACCCCAACATGAGTTTGATGGTTGGGTCTAGGATAATTTCACATAATCTATTTTGGAAGATATAATGTCTAAATTTATTCACAATCTTAAGTAATGTGCATGCATTATTGTCTAATGCTAAATACCTTATCTCTATATACTTCAATTTTACACTCACAAAGGTAATGGGATGCTCTTATCCATCAAGCTTCTACATTAGAACTATAAAAATGGTCTAATCATAAGAAAAAAAGGTAGAGATATAGGTCCTTGGAATAATTTGGAATGAATAACATAGGTTCTTACATTATAGAATATTTTATCTTAAAAATGCTTATTTTATTCAACATACCAATCTAATTTAACATCTTATTTTAGTATAGCATTTAGAGCCTTCACTATTTCATCAAATCAAAAAATGAACTTGCAAACAAAGTTAATTTTTACAAATGATGATTTTAATTATTTCTTACTATTAAGTAGAGGAAATTTATAAATTACTTTAGCTCACTTAGGTTCTATAGTAATACCTTATTTTTTGATGATGTGACCAAAATTTTTACCTTCCATAACACCAATATTCTCTTCTTTATATTTAGAGAGATGTCATAACTTTTACATATTTCAAATACATTTTTTAGATGGTAAATGTGATTATACATGTATTTACAAAACATATTTAAATCATCGATATAAATCATAATACATTTTACTATTATGCATTCAAAATTGAAATCCATGGCCCTTTGAAAGGATTCCCTAGTGTTGATCAATCCAAATGGCATTTATTTTGTAGCTAAATGTGCCCTATTTCATTTTAAATGTATTTTTGGTTTGATCCTCTGAATTTAACAACACTTGATTATATCTCAAAAATCCATACAAAAAGGACATTATTTGGGATCCACTTACTATTTGATTCACCTCATCTAAGGAAGGTAATGGATAATTGTCATTGTGAGATGCCCTATTCATATTTCAAAATTATATGCATAATCAAAATTACCCATTTTTATAATGTAAAGGTAGTAATTTTTCTACCCAAGTGGAATGATGAAATGGGAAGATTATTCAAGCTGAGAGTAGTTTGTGAACTTCCTTATGTATCAATGGTTTTAGGATTAGATTGATAGGCCTCTACCTTTGCCTAAACGGATTTTGATTTGGATTGATAGGGATTGTGTGTGTAATGATATTTTGGTCAAATAATTAGAGGTATCCATAGGCCCAAGTAAGTATATACTTGTATCTCAATAGAAACTTTTAAAGCTACTCCACTTCTCCATTTGTCTAGTCAAGACCAACATTAATAATTTGTGGCTTTTCCAATGAACCAAGGTTAATGGTTTGGCATTTATTAAGTATAATCTTTGGCCTTTTAGGTGGGGGAAATTTTTTGTATATATCAAACATATTTTATAGGGTGATCATTACTTTTGGTATTAAATTCCTTTGAATTTTTATAATCACATCTTGGTTGACTTGATCTCTAAAATTATCCCTTACCTCATCATTAATTATTCAAGCCTCAAACACTCCATCATTAGTATGTAATTTTGTAAAATGTTAGTCATCTTCAAAGACTTGTAAAATTTTCACATTATCTGGGATAGAGGTAAAAGAAACCATTCAATTCTTACAAATTTGTGTCATCTACATGAGTCAAATTCATAGCAGAGGCTACTAACGAATCAACAATATGATTTTCCTCCCTAGAGATAGGGATGACATTAAATGCAATGAACATTTATATTATATCCCATGCCCTGTGCTTATAATTTCTAAGGTAAGAAAATTTTCAATGAAAACTACTTTTCACTTGGTTTATAATAAGCTTAGAGTCATTGAATACTCTCAACTCCTTAGCTTTATGTTTCAATGTAAATTACAAACCAAAGATTAGTATTTCATACTATGTAAGGTTGTTGGTACATGAAAATTGAAATCTATAGGAAGTTAAATGTATCTTACCTTGGGAATATATCAACATGACATTGGCTCTGAAACCTTATTTAGAAAGATCTTCATTAACATATAAAGACCATGAACCATCTAATTAAATTTCAATATCAATTTATCCTTAGTAGGCTTCATTGTCAAAGTGTAAATCCCTAAAATTTATTAGACTAAGATCACTTTCTCATTCACTAAGTTATATTTAGTGATCATTTGATTCATTATAGGCCTCCTATATAATCTAATTTGATTGACCACACCTATTCAAGGAAACCACATGTGGGATAAGTATGTGGCCATGTATCTATTCAATGATTTAGACAAATCCCTACTATGGATAATCACATAATCTTTGTTAATGTCCAAAACATAAATATCCATGAATTTTTCAATTCTAGGATTGAATTATAACTAGTATACATTGAGAAGTTATCCAACTACTTTGACCTCGGACTTATCCAATTGAACTATGACCTTATCTAATTTGATAAGGACTAATATTAGTTTTTCATAAACTCCTATAGGCATCACATTGACGAAATCCCCTAAGTATACTAAGCAATTATGTAAGTTCTTCCTAAATATTCTAATAGTTAAAAGAAAGGGAAGAACTTTAGTCTTGTTATATTAAATGAGCATGTTGGTGTGAGTAGTCTTCTGCTTTGGTTGGGTTAGTTGATTTATCTCTTTAGTGAGTGATGTCAGTATAAAATCACATTGCTTAGTGATTTGAGTAAGCTCATGAAGAGTTATATTCACTTTAATCTTCTTCATATCTTCTAATATGTTGTATCCAACTTTGCCTTGAGATGGATGAGTTTACATAAGAGCCCTAGACTCACTATGTTTTAGAGGTAGAGGATCATTTATAGCCTTGGGATCAAGTGGAGTTGCACCATTATTTGGATGAGTTGACGTGGTGAGAGGTTATTATTGTGTTCTATTCCTCAAGGTGTAATTAATCCTATGGAATTACTACAAAGCATGCACCTCACTAGTGATTTTTTCAAGCTTATTATCTTTTTGACTAGGTAATTATAAGGTTTACAATACCATATATGTATTTAGGGACCTACCTATGTTGGATGATTCTATTTGGTTTGGAACTATCTCATATTCATCCATTTCTCTTTATAATATGCCAAATGTGCTACAAAATTAAATGTAATCTATTTCACCATGTTGGGATTTGTTATGAACATGACACAAATTTGGGAGAGTTATTTCACAAATGTTTATTTTAGGAAATTTATTTAGTGAAGGTTTTGACCAGTTATTGGGATGATTGTAATTTTTATTTTGTCTCTAATAAGTGAAGTTCATATTTTAACTCTCAACTCTAGAGCTGCCTATTTATTATTGCAAGCCTAAGAAGTCATTACTTAATATTTTCACCTTACATTTAATTGCATCCAACTCATTATTAGTGGATTAATATGGTATGTTTTAGACATTATTCACAACATGAGGTAAAAACATTTGGTTTTGAGTTTAGGGTGTTGATTCTTTATTCACTTGATTAAGAAAACCTAAATGTTATTTGGTGTAACACATCTCAAGTGGAGTTGGTTAGTTATGGGCAATGGTTGAGACATAAGAAAGTTCTAATTTGAATTAAAAATGAGTTTCAAGGATGGAATGTTTGGTAAAGCATTAGGAATGGGGGATATAATTTGACATTTTAGGTTAATATTCCTATCAAATTTTATTGCTTCTACATAAGTGAAGGGAAAATAAGTAATAATTAGATATATCATTAAGAAAGTGGCTATCCATGGATCTAGAGATTTTTTAAACATTTATAATTCTAGTTTTAAATTTGGTATAAATAAGGTTATGACCCCATAATACATATTTTTGAAATGTGCATTAACATTACATATAGTCTCATTGGGTTCCCTTTTTATATAAGCAAACTATTAGTGTACAAAACTTTGATCTACCACCTATCTGAACTAGGATAAAAAGATAGTACTCAATTCATTCTATCTAGTGATGGAATCTTTAGATAGGTTTAAAAATTAGTCACATAATGCATCCATAAGTATTAAGGGGAAAAATTAACAAGAAACATATTCATGCTTGATATTTGGAAGTCTAAGGGAAGTTTTGAATTATGTTATGTGTTCCTCAATAATTCTCCCTATGCTAGGTGTAAATATCAACAAATACCTCTTGGGATTCCTAGGTGAGTCATGTACATCTCTAATGACACTTATAGTAGTAGATATGGCTAGCCACACCATAGGTGTTTCCATGGATATATGTTAATTATAGGTAGATTGAGATGATGAGCTAATATAGGTAATTAAAGGGTTGGGTCCACTACCACTTTGTGGTCTTCTATGGGTTTGCAGTGGTGATATAATTAATATCCAATGAAGTATTGGGATTTGGTGATCCATAAAATAGGATACATCTTGGTTGGGAATTTTATAATAAGTTAAAATAATGCTCCTTACACTAGCTACTTCTAGTAACTAAGATCATAATAAAATGGGAAAGGAAACATAGGCACACATTAAAATAAATAATAAATTCTAGATGCATAAAATAATTCATGATTGATATACAATTCATGATTTTCTTGATAGTCAAAGTAAATTATAAGATAATTCCCACTAAATTATAATACCACAATGTAAATACCAATGATAAGTCCTAAGTTATTTCATTCGCTCCTTCTAGTGCCATTTTTTTGGCTCCAAAATCCTACTCCAAAAATGCTCATGAGATTGAATGTTCAAAGAGAAAAGTAGAGGACAGTGCATGGGACAAAATGTCACCTCATTAATTTTAGTATTTATGTTGGTTCACTCCAAGGACTGATTAATTTAACCAAATTTACTCTAAAATTATGAACTCTTACCACCATAGGTCCAATGTCTATTTTATAGTGCTTGATATTCTTGTTAACCGATTAAACCTTGGTTCTTGATTTTTATTGAGTTTGAATTTACTAATTTATAAAATATGGGTGAGTCTTCATTTATATAAAAAAACATAAAAAGAGGGGAAAGGGGAAAATAAAAGGAGATTTATATTCAAAAGGATGCCAATGCTTGAGAACTAGAGCACACTAAGTCATAGTTATATCACTATGTGACTAGTTCAACAATTGCACAAATTTTTAGCCACTCAATTGGAAATATTCTAAGGGACACCAATATTAATATTCAATTTGTAGTTTCTTTACTATACATAAACACCCAAAATATTTTTAGTGACAATGCACAAATATTTTGAAACACTTTATAACGAAAATCACATAAAGCATAAAGTGTTCAAAAGTAAGCTGAAAAGAACTTGCAAAGAACTAGATTAACACAAAATCAATCTAATTACCATATTAATTTCTATAAAATAAGCATAAAATCACTCCTATTTCATAAACATAAACTCAAAATAAGAAATTATGGATGAAATTATTAAGGTATAAGACAAAGTCAAATATGTATATATTCTATTACAATTTTGAAAGAATTTTATTACATAAAATGTAAACCCTTTTACATTATAAGAGTTCTCCTTATATAGACAATTTAGATTCATGGAGAAATAAAACTTTCTACCAATAGGTGGTTGGAGATGACAATGAGTTTCAAATATATTTTGAACTCTAGTTCAATTCCATTCAAATTAATTTTCAACTTATGCCTATGCTTTGACTTTCAATGCCATGATGATTGACTTTACATTCAATTTGAAATGGCAAAAGTCCTTGAAAATTAATAAGGTAATGAAGAGTCACACAATAGAGCCCATGATAATTGTGTTTATAATTAAATTCTAAGGGTTAATTATCATTTGAATTATATTGGGACTACTGATACATCATGTATTTCAAAGATAAAATCATTTAATATATGACTAATTTGATTAACATGCCATCCATTTCTTGACTTTTAATGTCCTTGGATCAATTTTCCACTTAAAATTCTTTGAATGTGTTGCTTATGACCTTTTAGTTAGTAATAAACCAATTACACTCTAACCATTCTTTTATATTGGGCATACAATATTTTTCTAGTTTTGATATCTTTGATATCCATATAGGCTATTAATTTTAAGCCTAGGGATTTTCTAACGTCATCTTTACAACATGGCTCTTTGATGGCCTGTTCTTGGCCCTCTTGGGATTTTCTATTATTTCCCAAGATCCATATGTTATATGATCAACCGATCTTACTCTAGATCTTCCATATGACAATCTTCTTCACATTATTTACCACCTTGGGTTCTTAGTAATTTTTTACATTTTAAAAATTCAATTGCTCAAGCTCTGTCTACACTTTTTTGGGCTTGTTTTAGCCTTTGGCCTTCTCCCAGCCATAGATTATAGCCCATTTGGAAGTTCTAAGTTATTTTATGACTTCTATCCTATTATATTTGATATTTAGGTTCATCTAAGCCATTAATTTATGTGTCTATCCCTAACTGTTAATCCTTTCACCATGTGTCCACCCTATGTTACCCCATTGAGCTCTTGACTATGCTTTGAATAGTGACTTCCTACTAGGTCTTGGGCTCTCATGATGTCATCACATGGAAACATCATGGGACTTAGAGGCCCATAGGACTATGTATATTCCTTTTATTATTTCTCTTTAGGCTAGGCTCTAATGATGTTACTACATGGAAACATTATTGACCTTTAGGCATGTGGGACTATGTATATTGGTGATCGAATATTGTTAAGTCCCAAGATCCTAGGATGTCATCATATGGTAAAATTATGGGCCCTCTAATATCATGTATTTTTGGGACTTCTCATTAACCCCTGTCAATATGAGTCACTAGGATCATGTCATGTGGCTTGATATCAGGGCTTGGGGTTTTTCATGCCTTAGCAAATTTTCTTGTCAAATGACAAATTTTTTAAATGCTATGATGGTCTATTAAAGATTATAATTGGGTTTTAGAAGAAATATTTAAATCTTAAAAAAATAAAATGAGGAAAATCACCTTTGAATACATGATTAATAGGCTATCCCAAATAAATCAAGCCTAATAATAAACAAAGGCAAACTTGATTTCCCTAGTAGGTTAAATGTAGACTCAGTTAAAACAAGAGGTAATTCTCATAGATTTAAACATAGAATAATGAAATTAACTTGAGTGTATATAGATAAGACAATTTAAAAGCATAAAATCCTAAGAAAGGCTATAGACCAAGTCTAAAAGAGATTAACTTGCCCAATTAATTCATGATTAAATCCTAAGATCTAATGCAATGAATCATTTGAAATGCCCAATTAAACACATAATGATCTAAAATCCAATGAAATATTTAAATAACTTGTAATTATGCTTCGAATAAGTCACTTAAAAGGATAAGAGCAGAGTAATTTTAGATCTTTTTATAACAATGCTTTTGGCCAAAAATAAAAGAAAAAGAAACTAGATTTGATTATCCATTCTTTGGAATTTAGAATAAATTGATGCTTGGGGAATTTAAATTAAAAATTATCAGAGGAATAAATACCTTAATCCATAAGGTGTCATTTTGGGATTGATCTAGAAATGACAAGAAACTAATAGAACCAATGATGAACTAAAACTAAATCTACCTAAGAATGATGTCAATAGACCAAATGGAGTATATTGGACTCAAAGCACATTTGAGAATCAGATTCCCAAAGATTAAAACCATCCTTAACATCCATTTTAATATATAAATAACCTACATATGAAATAAATATAGTGATTAAGATAAGAAACAAGTAATAATACTTAAGGCAAGAGGGTCCCCATCTGAAGAACTAAGGATGGGGTGTGTTGGTCACAACAAAAACTACATCAAAAAATAAAAAATATATCCACGTAGTTATAATAATATTCAAAATTCATCCATATAAAATGTGCTTTACTTCTTATCCAAATGGCATCATCACATAACACCTAACCTAACAAGGTTGATGCATAACATCTCCCAAACCCAATGGAAAGAGGCATGCTAATGCATCTATGCACTAGATTGTTTTGAGGTGATAAATACAGAGATGTCAAGAAAATGTTTATAATATGATTATAAGATACCAAAAATCTCCACAACATACACATATAATAACACACAAAAATTCACAAGTAATCCAACCAAGACAATCTAAGAAGTGAGGAGAATAAGGGTACCTTGCTCATTTGTAAAATTAGTATTCATGTGACAAGAGGGATATTAAATCCATGCAATAAATATTATTTTTATAAATTATATAACCCTTAGACATACATAACATAAATCTCCCTTATACCTTCCTAACATAATTCCTTCTTAGACCTCCCAAACATAATTCCTCTTTATATCTCCCATTTATTCAAGTAAGAGAGTGTTTTTTCAAATACATTAAAAGGTTACACTAGTCATGAGCAAGACTTATATATTAATATCACAAGGTAAGATAGGCATTTTTTTACAATCCAAGGGAAAGCATTCAACATCTCCCTCATTGATTAAATTACAAACACATGTGCCAAACTCAAAATATGCCATAGTGGTACTCAATCATATTCAAGAAAAGAAAAGAAAATAGTAATCAAATCGATAAAATAATTATTAGTGAATCCAAGTGAAACAATACCTATGAAAAACATAAAATATTAAAATACCTAATTTTTAAAAAAAAGTACATAAACTAAAACTATCATTCAAAAAAGTAATTCCCAATCAAGAAAGTAGGCACGAGAGTAGATATTTATTACAAGCATGGAAAAAATAGCATTCTTTTTACTAATTTTTAAAAACATTATGTTTTTAAATGTAATTAAAAATTATCATAGCATACATTTCACAAGTATTCACACAATGGTCCAACAACAAGCTCCAAGTAATCACTCCAAAAATCCAAAATGAACACCCCCAACCCCCCCGCCCCCCTCCCCAACACCCCACCCCACCCCCCACCCCCAACCCCAAAGTGACTATAAAGGTCTATACAAGTAAGGAAAAAAAATAAAACACTATGGGAGGGTTGAAAGTTTCCATGATCATCCAAATTATGTAACAAACCTCCTTAAATTCTATCCACTCTCTTAAAACCTCATCGATTTATCTTGCATATTCACATGGGTGTTTACTGATATAAGCAATCCTCATACATCATTTTTGTACAAAATAAAAATTTAATTGTAACATAAATTTATATTCCATAAATTAAGTAATTATATGTCTTAAAAGTGTTTAAAAATATTTAAAAAACCTACCTACCCAATGGGTATAGGTATGGTCTCCAAAAGAGCTTGTAGAACAAGGTTTACTTTTCTAATACTCAAAGTAAAGGGTGGGTGAAAGTGCAATTTCGGAATTTTTAATTGTAGATGGGTCTATGGGTCAAACCAATAACACTAATTTATTTTTTAAATTAAAAATGTCTTAGGCTGGACTTAAGATAATAATTTGAATGTGGATTAAGCACAAAAGATAACAAATTCTTAAAAATGTAAAAACTACAAAACTTTTAAACTAGTAATTGCAAATTTGAAAATTATAATATACAGGTAAGGATTTAGATGGGTTTTTATGTGCATATTATTTTAAAGGAATATATTAATCCCTTTTACACCCACATTTTTCCTTATATAATGTACACACTCAATAAAAACATTAAATGTTTCTATGGCATATAACTAACATCTAAAAATTGAACAATATAATCTCATTAATAAAGATAACATCTACAGAATAATTTTGAGATCAATTACAATATGATATATCTATTAGTCCAAATAAAAAACACATATAAATGTCTAAACACATAATATAATCAATCTATTTAATTTCAATATACATGTAATCAAGATATAACTATGCTATGTAACCACACACATCATACATAAAAAAGAGATACTAAAATGAGTAATAAACATTTTAGAATAGTAATAAAAATATACAATAATGGAACTCTTTTATTTTAATATAGTTTAATATAGATATTATGAGTACAAAAATTCACTATAAATATATAAATAAAGGTGTTATACAAATTTGGCCTCACATCCCCCTCCCCTTAAATAGAACTCATCCTAGAAGTCATGTAAAGAAGAGGGGATACCAGACCTATAATAATGTTTTATTCTTCCATTGTATTATTTTATCATAATATAATTATATCATTAAATATTTAGTCGTTCTACCTTATGTATATGAAGGCCTTACCTATGAAACTCTTATACATGTTGCATTTAGGCCTCCACCTATAATGGCAAAAAAAAGAGGACATAGGTAAAGTTAGGGATAATATAATATCATAGAAAATAAAAAATATATTTCATGAACATGTGATATGATAGGGAAATAATATCTAACATAGAACCAAATGAAATAGCCTCTAAAATCATGCAGTTCTCTAAAACTAAAGAGTTGATAACCCAAACCCCAATATACAATGGGTGGGAATAACTTGAAGCATTTAGTTTGCCTACTCCAACTAAAAAATATTAGTGTAGGTTTTTATTTTTACCTATTTATTAATTAGGGAAATTGTATTTTTTTTGCATACATGGAGTTTTCCTACATTTGTGGGATAGACTAGCTTATGTGGAGGTGTGTGTCATAGATGTGTCATAAGAATGTCATAAGTAACTCCCTTGATGGGAGTTAATTCTCTATTATTAGCACCTTGTCACCACTTTTCATGGAGGAGTTACAGTCTATTCTTGGCATGCCTTGTCCACCTTTTGTGGAGGAGTTACTTACGTACTCTCCTATATGTATTCCTCACTTTGGCCATCTAATGTTAATCATATTTTGGTTTTCTCCATTTTGTCTTGTGAAATTTATCTTCTTGTATAATTTCAAATTACTTTAGCATCTATGTGGTGTGCACTTGCTTCATCTCATGTGATCACATCTCTATTGCATTCACATTATCCAGATTCTGGCAACACCTCTGATATGGTATCAGAGCCACTCCAGTAATCATGTGTCTAGTTATGCTATTCTAAAATTCTTACTTTGCTTTCTTAGCAGTTTTTTTGTTGCTTAACTTCATTTTTTTGGTAGAGGTTTTTGAAAAATCATGCAAATCCATACAGAAACTTGTTCAAATAAAATTACTTCTGAGTTAGAATTTTCCAAGACATCTTGTCTAGATCTATTGTGGCTTTAGCAAAGGTAGAGGAATTTATTTTATTTTGGTCATTCTATAGGAAATATATAATATTTTTGCTATCTGGTTTGCTTCCTAGACATTGGAGGGGCTGACTTTGTTGTAAGCTACTGGGTGCCATTGTTGTGAGCAGAGGGAGGAACATCACCTCACTCATTCAATCCAGGCATAGCTTCTGCAACTCTATGCCAACCTTCTTCTGGTCTGTGCCAAGCTTCTGAAACTCCATGCTAAGCAGTAGTAGAAGTCATTCTAGCATGCCAAGTAGCAGTTGTAGTCCTTTCTACAGCCACGCCATCAGGCCGTATGACGTCCAGCATCTAGAAAAGTCAGGTCTGTCTTTTTCTTTAAAATGGCACATTTTTTTGGTCTTTTTCTACCCAAACTTGTTGTGCATTAAAGTCTGCAAACTGTATAACCTTTTCTTGCCTAGAAAATTAGAAATGTGCCCTTGCTTTTGGTGAAAACATTCTACCACATCTGTTGTTCATTTGTTTTTTTTGCCAGCACTTTTTTTTAAAAAAATGGCGCCCCTTCCTTGCTTGGCATCCCATGTGGCAACTTGAAATAGGAATTGATAATTGATTTTTAAATTTTTTTCTAACTTTAATCACTTCACAGTGTCATTTAGTATGCTGAAAAACAAGTAAGTTGAAAACAATTTTAAAAGGAGCAATTTAGAGGTTTTTAATAAACTTGTATCTTCAACCTAGAAGATGAAGGGTGAGGCCCGGGTTGGTAGGTGGCCAATTCCACCTCACACAAAAATTCTTTATATTCTTCATTATGTGTTGAATCTAAGTGGTTGGAAGGCCACTTTCTCTCTCAAAATAGGCATTTTTTTAATGTTTTAGTGCTTTTTTTTGCAAAAACACTAGTTTATGGGAAAATTAAACCTTTAATATATTGCAAACGGTAGCTCAGATTTGGGTGCCATTTTTTGAAAAAGTGTTTATAATTCAATTATCCACAGTTTAGGCTTGTTATTTGTCAAAAATGCATTAGTTTATAAAGTGCCTAAAATTTGGGTCTCCCGGGACGCATTTTCAGCTGAGTCTGACGTCCTGTTTGCTTAAGTCTTGCACTAATTTCTATAAGATGTATTATCAGCTGAGCCCGATGTCTTTTGATCATGAAATTTCATATTTTAGGGGGGCTCAACATTTTAGGGGGGTGTGATTGCTTTTCACAACTTGTAAATCTTTACTTTCATTCTCCTTTCTACATAATTTCACAACTTGCAATCAACACAACTTCACCTAAATTCAGCTTAAAAATGGATTATTTTCAACTTAAACCCCTAACATCCTTCAAATATCATGAATGGAAGGTTAAAATGTCAATCATTCTTAGAAGCAAAGGGTTATATAGGATCACCATGGGTACTGAAGTAGAACCCAACACTGATGCTAAAAAGGTCAAGTGGTACAATCATAGTGATGAAGCCTATGGACTACTGAGCTTGTCCATGTCTCTAGAACTTCTCTTCCATTTATAAAACTCTAAAACTCCCAAAGAAATATGGGACACCTTAGAAAACTTATTTGGGAAGCTTGATGAGATGAGAGGTCATGAGCTCAAAAACGAACTCATAAGTCTAAGTCCTAGCAACTTTGACACCCACATGACTTCTTCACTAAGTTTAAGGCCCTTAGATTGCAATTGAAATAATGTGGGATAGAGAAGAAAGATGATCAACTCATCCTTTCTATTCTCGCAAAGTTAGGTCCAAGCTATTTAGTCTTTGTCTCCACTTTCCATGCCACAAAAAGTGCCCTTGGCACTACATGGAAAATGCCTTATTTGGATTCATTCATTACTAAATTGACTAGGGAGCAAGATAAGATAATTCAAATGGGCACAATGAAGTCTACTCAACCCCAAGATTTGATAGCTAGAAATGGTAAGGATAAGACTTCAACAAAGGAGAAGAAGAAAAAGAACAAGGACCAGGAGAAGAAGAAAGAAAACAACAATCCTACCAAAAACAACAATGAGTCTTCCTCCTCTAATGTGAAACCTAAGAAGGAGAAGGTTAAGTGTGCCTATTGTAAAAAGATAGGGCATGATGAACACAAATGCATGAAGAAACAAATAGATCACCTAACTCATCTTCTAGAGAAAAACAACATAGGTGTTCTTGAGTCCATCAAGCAGAATTCATCTACCCAAGATTCTACCAAGGCAAAAGGCAAGGGTAAGGAGAAAGAAAAGGGCAAGGCCATTGTAGCTACTATAGCTTCTAAAACATCATGGGTCATTGATTCAGGTGCTTCTCACCACATGGGCTCTTCACTAGTTGAGTTTTCATCTTTAGAGCCTTGTAGCATGACTTCAATTAGTTTGGGTGATGACACATCAATTTTTGTTGCAGGGATAGGGTCAGTTGAAATGGAAGGAGGAACATTCAATAATTTTCTAAGTGTTCCTTCTCTTTCAACCAATCTCTTATTAGTGTACCAAATCACTCACATTGGTCAGGGCATGAGAGTTGAGTTTTCACCAGATTCAGTGGCTATCAGGGAGTTGCATAGTGATACTACAGTGGTAGTGGGTAAGGCAGATCACCAAGCAAGGTTATACACCTTCTCACATTTTGCATCAAATTCTTCTCCAATAACATTGTTGACTCATTCAGATGGAGTTAGTAAATTGTGGCATGAGTGGTTTGGCCACCTTAACTACCACTACCTTGAGCAAATTTGTAAACATGACATGGTCATTGGCTTGCCTCATGTCCAATTCTCAAAAGGACTTTACGAGGGGTGTTCCCTTGGGAAGCATCCTAAAGCAAAATTTGACAAAGGCAAAGCTTTGAGGGCTTCACTACCTTTGGAGTTAGTCCACAGTGATGTATCGAGACCCTTTCCCAAACCATCTTTCATAAGGGCCAAGTACATCCTCACTTTCATTGATGATTTCTCTAGGTACACTTGGATATATTTTCTCAAATAAAAGTTTGAAGTGTTTGAAAAAATTTCTAGACTTCAAGGCTCTTATTGAGAAATAGAGTGAGAAATCCATCAAGGTTCTTCAAATTGATAATGGAGGGGAGTATGTCAGCATCAAATTTGAGTAGTTTTGCACCACAGAGGAGATTGATTTGCAGCGCACAGTCACTTACAGTTCTTCATAGAATGGGGTTGCTAAATGCAAAAATAGGTTCTTGAAAGAGATGGGTAGCTATATGATTCACTCCAAATCCTTAGCACCATAGTACTGGGCCAAAGCCATCAATTGTGTTTGCTACATTCAAAACAAGGTTCCTCACAAAGCTTTGAAAGGGATAACACCCTTTGAATCTTGGCATAAAAGGAAACCTGATGTTGAACACCTTAGGGTTTTTGGATCCCTAGCCATGGCCCAAATTTTGAAGAAGAAATGCAAAGCTATGGAATGTTAGTCCAAGCCTTGCATCTTTATAGGATATCTGGATGGTATTAAGGGGTATCACCTTCTAGATCCAGTCACTCATGAGTTGTTCATCAAGAGAAGTGTCCATTTTCAGGAGAGTCCTAAAGACTCAACACTTGACACTTCTTCTCCCTCATCAGATTTACTTCTTCATGATGATTCCTCATTAGATTTAGATCAGCCACAGTAGGTTCTTGAGCTAGAGACATCTTCTTCTTCTTTGAGTTTAGACAGTGAAGATAGTGATGCAGTGTCATCCACCTCTTGTCAATCAAAGGATGAGGAGTTAGCACCTGACTCGCCCACTTTTGAGCCACTTTGGGCCAGACAAACACTTGTGAGTGCTGGCACTTGGGCAGGAGATCCTATAGATGACAAACATACTAGGGGGATTTTTAGAGAGATCCACATGCGTTCTTTACTTCAGTTTTAGATCCACAAACTTTTTAAGAGGCATCAAGGGTACCTAAGTGGGATAATGCTATGGAGGAAGAATATTCTTCCTTTTTCAAAAATCACACTTGGGATTTGACTTCACTTCCTAAGGGAAGAAAGATGGTTCAATGTAGGTGGAGAAATTGGACCAAGTTTGTAGCAGATGGGTTGGTTGACAAGTATAAGGCATGATTGGTCACCAAGGGTTTCTCACAAGTGGTAGGCATTGACTACTTAGAGACCTTTGCACCCATTACAAAGATGACTTCTATCTGACTCACCTTGGCTATTACCATAACACATGGTTGGGATGTGCATCAAATGGATGTGAAGAGTGCCTTTCTTCATGGAGACCTAGAAGAGGAGATCTACATGGAATAACCACCAAGATTTGTTCAGGATTCTTCCTTAGTATGCAGACTTAGGAAATCTATCAATGGCCTTAAATAGGCCCCTCAAGCTTGGTATGCCAAGATGGATTCCTTCCTTTTCATAGTAGGTTTCACTAGGTGCCATTCTGATCCCAATGTCTACTTCTTGTGGTAGGATGATTCACTCCTAATTTTGGTTTTATATGTTGATGACCTTTTGATCACCGGGAGCTCTTCATCAGCTATTGCAGTGGTGAAGGCATCTCTCCAGGATAGATTTGACATGACAGACTTGGGTTTTTTACACTACTTCCTTGGCATCGAGATCTCACAATCAAATTCAAGGATTTCTTTTACATAGACTAAGTATGCTCTTGACTTATTGGCTTAGTTTCACATGGTTGATTGCAAGCCATCTCTAACTCCCTTTCTATCAGGAGTCAAGCTTGAGGCTGACTATTCTTCACCATTGGTTGATGCCACTCAGTATCGATAACTTGTTGGTAGTCTCATCTACTTGACTCACATTAGGACCGACATATCATATACAGTGGGACTTGTCTCTAGATTCATGTAGGAACCTCATGAGCTGCATTAGAAAGTAGCTAAGAGGATCTTGCATTACATACAGGGTTCACATAGATACGAGATTCATTACAGATTTGGCATAGAGGTTGACTTGGTTGGATATATAGATTTAAACTGGGTTGGTGATTCACAAACTCACAAGTCCACTTTTGGTTATAGTTTCTCTCTAGATTTTGGTCATATCATTTGGTCTAGCAAGAAGTAGAATGTTATTTCTATATCATCCACAGAGGCAAAGTATAGGGGAGTTGTTAATGCAGCTACTGAGGCTATTTGGCTTTAAGGGATTCTTTCTAAGTTTGGCATTCCTATTAGGTAGCCCACCATCATTTATTGTGACAACCAGAGTACCATTTAGATTTGCAGGAGTCTAGTTTAGCACTAGTAAACCAAGCACATAGAGATTCACATGCATTTCATTCGAGAGCTTATTCATAGTCAAGTCATTGACTTGATATTTTACTAGTCTTAAGAGTAGGTTGTAAACATCTTCACTAAACCTTTCACTGAGATCAAGTTCATTCATCTATGAGCTCTTCTTGGGGTGCGGTCTACATCTATAGTAGCATCATCTTCGGGGGGCCCACTAGCCTCTTCTTTCTTTTATGTCTCTCTTTTGGGGGGGAGTTTTTTCCTATGGGTTTTCTCCTTTTCTTTATCTTATGGGAGATTGCATTTGTACATGGGTACCTCATCAGGCCTAGTTGTTGGGACCCATTTTATATTTCCACACTGCCCACCTAAGCTGCACTTATGGGGGGTATTAGTGTAGGTTTTTATTTTTCCCTATTTATTAATTAGGGAAATTGTATTTCTTGTGCATACATGGAGTTTTCCTACATTTGTGGGATAGGCTAGCTTATGTGGAGGTGTGTGTCATAGATGTGTCATAGGTGTCATAAGAATGTCATAAGTAACTCCCTTGATGGGAGTTACTTCTCTATTCTTAGCACCTTGTCACCACCTTTCATGGAGGAGTTACTGTCTATTCTTGGCATGCCTTGTCCACCTTTTGTGGAGGAGTTACGTATTCTCCTATTGTATTCCTCACTTTGGCCATCTCATGTTAATCAAATTTTGGTTTTCTCCATTTTGTCTTATGCAATTTATCTTCTTGTATATTTCAAATTGCTTTAGCATCTATGTGGTGTCCACTTGCTTCATCTCGTGTGATCACATCTCCATTGCATTCACATTATCCAAATTTTGGCAACAACTCTAATAAAAAATAGTATCATGTGAAAGGAGGAATATAATTAATATGATATCCCAACACTTCCCAAAGGGAATCAGGAAGAATGCTAAATAATATTCCCCTAAATAAAGGATCACCTAAGAAATATCCACATGTAAAGATAAGGCCAAACAAAAGGCCCTTGCCACTACTGTGGCATCATAATTGGTTCATGTTGCTAAAATGTGAGCCTTATAATACAAGAATATTAAAAAAAACCCAAGAATAAATCTCTAAAAAGTTATGTTAAGGCTCGAGGTTACCTTGAAAAATAGATAAGTTCTACAAGATATTTAACTTTTGTGAAGAATGGTGGTTTTGCCTTTCTTATTGAATCCATTTCATCTACAAGAGTCTTCTCCTTTCCAACTCTAGGATAGGGTACTCCAATTAAGGTATCCTTCACCTATGATTTCCGTAATACACTATAAAATATTGGAAAAAAATGAAACCTTCTCATTATAGTTTTATGATATAGGGGTCCCACACATAGAAGTGCAAAAAGGTCCTATGATAATAATTAAATTATCGATCTTCATATAAAATATAAATCTAGTCAATAATCTTTTTATATCATTACTATGTAAGGAAAAAGATCAAAATATTTTAAAATCCTAATTAGGGCTAACTCTGATCATAACTCCTTCCTTAACCAAATAGAATAAAATGGAGAAAATTACAAATAAGGAAGTCTAAAGTGATATAAAACACCATCATCATAAGACTACACTTATTCAAACAAGGAAAATGTTAACCACATGAATTTGGCATAAGGTAGTAAGGGATATAATAGGGTCCCCTCCCCTATAATTGGCATTCTTAAGGCACTAAAACTTCACCATAAGGACACACAATAGACCAATTAAGGTACATCTTTAAATATATAGTTATTATTAGAGTTGTATTTAATAAGTTATCTAAACTATACTTATATTTTTACATATTTACAATTTATAAACACAATAACTAAAATCTCATTTTTTGTAAGTAATTATTTCAATTTACATCTTATTACTTATCTACTATAATATATATTTTATTATTTATCTATCTACGTTTAGATATTAAATTCACACACCCAAACTTGCTTGTCCATTACCCCTTCATACCTCAAATAATAACATATAAGATTAAAACTTAGCTACTCATATATACATGTTCTTATTAATTTACCTAAGTGTAAATAAACATATTCTTGATTATGTTATGAACCATTATTCTATTGCATATTTCATAATGTTATTATTTTATTATTATTGAAATATAGTAATAAAAATTCTACACTAATAGTGTTACCTTATATCTAACTAATTTATTCACTTACTATAATGTACACTCATAATTTACATTATCCATCATTATAATTACATAATTACAATAAAATAAGTTTGTTTACCTATCTAAATATTCATGCCACACTCAAATGCTTCCATAAAATTATACTTCATATTCACTTATGTCTTTAATAATGTCACTATGTAATCTTATTTAGAATACCACATATAATTCAAATATTTCAAATTAACTATCATGGTGTACCTTTAGAGCCTATATATATGATTACTAATTTTATAAAATTCTCACAAAATACATTAAGTCCAAAAGGTATGTCATAAAATCAATCATGTACAAGTCATGTACCAAAATAAGTTGAAATAAAACTAATAACATGATGCAAGTCAAAAAGAGTCAAGAGTGTAGACCACATGCCATAAATAGACAGGAGTGGTCATGATAAATATGAAATACTATACAAATTTTATAAGGTGAAAGATTCATTTTATATTGGTGGTCAAAACCATACTAAATTTATCCCACCATCACTGACAAAGAAGTCTGCAAGGTGATTCATCCTAACCTAGTTAAAATAATATAGACATTATATTTCAAAATTAGGGCCATATTGAAAAATCTCAAAATTAATAAGGCTATGCACACTAAGGAGGTGATAAAGTCACCAACCCCTAACACAAAGCACCTACTACAAGCTGAAGGATTACTTGGCATTAGCTACCATTTTGGTCTCACAACAAAAAAATACATTTCACCATTAACCAACATGGTATATGACTAATGAACAAGGATATAGGCATTCAAAAATGTAAAATGTAAATTAAAATACCACCTAATAAACCTAAGGTAGATATTTCCAATCCAAGGGGACCATCCTATCCATCCAAAAGTATGGCGTAACTTAAGTGTGCCTTTTATTAATTGGTCAATCCAAATTCGTTCATAATGTCCATTTTACAAGGAATTGACAAGGACACCTATGGGCATACTAACACATAATACCCAATAACACCACAAATAAAATAAGAACCATATGGATGTTTGTATTCTATTTGGGTTATGTATTCCCTATGTGATCCTAAACCAATGTGTCTTGTAGGATTAGCTTATGTTGGATCTGTTTGATGACTCTAAACTGAACATCTATTCTAAAATAAATGAATAATATCACCATAGTGAAGAAGGTGTCTATTGTGCACATGTGCATGGTGACCTATAAAAAACCAATAAAATAAAGGTATATGAACATTCATTATACACTATGTTTATACCTCTATACATGTTTATTCCATTGTATGGAAGATCTCCTTACTGTTCCTCTCACCAATGGTAGCCTTTATTGTAAAACATATAACACCTACTATTATAGACCAAATTTTCACCCTTGGAAGTTGTTAAATCATTATAAATTTTGGGTAACATAGAGATAATCATAGGCCATGGGTGACCTTTAGATGGATTAAATCTCTAAGTTATAGGGTTAGATCCCCTTGATGTATCACTTAGGATCATCCATTAATCTACCAACTTGTTTGGAAAAGAGAGAGTAGCCATGGAGGTGATGCACCAAAATAGTTTGATCGATACCAACTAGATACATGTGAACATCAACCATGAGACTAACCTAAATAGACAATAATCCTAATCTACCTTTATACATAAGAATTCATTGTGTAGTTAGTGAAATATGCTTGAGTTAGGAGGACTAGTCAAGAGGTCATATAGTGACACTAATGAATAGACAAAAAACTCAACCTTCAAACCTCACTTAGACACTTCACAAGACCTACAAATAGTATTTAAAACTAAATATGAATGCTAGAAAAGGACAACATGCCAATGAAGCTAAGCTAATCACTTGACAATATAAAATAGTCATGCACACACATTGAAACTAGTTAAAGGAGGAGGTAAAACTAGAAGTTTATCATTGATCAAAGGCTTGAAAATGGGAAGGGATTCACCATACCCAAGTGGAGGATACATAACAAGTCAAAAAAAGATGATTAATAGAGGAAAAAGAGTAGAGGATAGAGGGGCATAGAAGAAATAGGTTGACAAGTATCCATTGAGAGTTATAATCAAGAAAGGATTTGGAAACAGTCCCATCAGGTCTCTAAAGATGTGTTTATCTATTGAAGATGTATTCATCTTCCAAATGGTGTAGGAGTTTCATGTTTTCTTGACACCTCTTGCTTTCTCTTCAAAACTTCCCCTTCTCTTGACTTGAAAATGGACAAGTGTCACTCTTAATCATAAATTCATATTGATTCACCTTCTACCCCTATTATTTAAGATATTGCATTAGTTTAGAATCTCCTCAAATTGTCATTGTAATGAAATTACAGCTCTCACTCTAGGCAAACCTATAAGTACCAAACTGACTGTGTATGTAGGGTTCAAGTGGGTCCTATTTGATCATTTCCTTCTCTAATCTTCATTTGGGTCTCTTTGACCTCAAATGACCCTTATCACTTTATCCATTTATCTAAGTTCTAACCTAGTATGAGAATTACATCTTCATTTCAAGCTTGAGACCAGCCTGAACTACTTAAACAATTTTTTAGGTGGTCATTTGGGGTTTTAATTTCATTTTGGAGTCTAGGGTTTCAATATAAATAATTGATCATTCAATATCTTTTCTACTATATTGATAACTTCTTTCTCTTCCTTTGGAACTCTACAACATTCATAATATCTCATGTCTTCACAAACATATAATTTCTCTCTTGCCTTTGTTTAATATATGGTTGTAGGTGGTGATTGAGAATCTATTAAATATTAGTCTTTAAAACTTGCCTTCCCAACTCAGATATTGAAATTTTGATACACTTTTGAACTTCATGAAGATTATTTCACATTTAAACCTAATTCTCTTGAAAACTCATTAGCTTTTTCCTTTGTTTGACTATACATGACAAACAACCTTATCCCTACATGTGTGTCTATTTAGGTTTCACTTCTTCAATATGTTTGATCATCAAATGAGAGAATTGTGAGAATTTGTATCTAGATGAATATATCTCTTTGATCTCTAGATCTCACATGTACATTCTTAGACCTTTTCCATGTCGACTGAAGGTTTCACATTGCCCAAGTTTGCCATATAATTTCTTATAGGTTTAATTAAGGTGATTTGAGAATTAAGTACTCAAATCACACCTTCTCTACTAGTCTTGGATTCAAAATAAGCATATATAAACCAAATTTACTTCACTTTAGGACATCAAAATCCAATGTATGATGCACATTTTAGCCAATTTATCACATAATGTAGACCTATAGGTCTACATTTTTCATGATTTATAATTTGAATGATAGAATTTTGACACTTTTTTTAATCTTAAATCATTTTTACATTGTTTCATTACATATATCATGAATTTAAGATCTCCATATGACTTGTATAATTCAATCATATTGAAGGACTGATACAGAATAACTAATCATATTGAAGGACCTTAAATGAGATGGTAAGATGGTGTAAAACATTCAAACTTACCTTTTATGCACTAGAACCTATCAAATTCTTCCAAGCTTCAAAGGCAAACTTATGATATCTCCCTCATGAAGGCTCGTTTTGATCCCATGAAAGCTCACACTTGTGAAACTGATGGAATAAGTATGAAATTTTTTTTAATACCCCATATACTATTATTTATTTCTATCATGCCTCCAAAATATTTAAAATAGTCATTTCAAGGAGAGAAATTGAGCATATGGTGTTTGTAGGCAATTTTAGAGCACCATGCCTTCTTTAAAAAATTTCATGGAGGGGACACCAATATGATGATAATGGACATGAATTTGAATTTCATTAGGACGCCTTCCTTTGGAAAAAATCTCAGTTCATGACTCTTTCTCCTCTGTCCATATTGATCATGTGAAGTTGACCTTTATTAGTTTTCCAATGGAGTGATGGAGAGAAGGAAGTAATTTTTACATTATATGGACATTTACATACAATTTTTTTTTATGTATTTGACCTATAAAATCTAAGGAGACACCTATAAAATGTTTTTACCTAGAAATGAGTCTCCCAAGTCTATATAAGTGTTTAAAACTACCTTCTTGGAGTGATTTCCTACAATACTGACATAATTTGGTATTGCTAACATGTTTGGTAGTTATATAAATCTCTAATAACTTTTAAAAAGGTATTTTTATGGGCATTTCTCCTTTATTATCTTTGACATGCATTGAAATCAGTTATATGCACTTTTCTTTACATAAAACTTTACCTTAAAGTTTACAAAATAACATTAATCTTTTAAAACAAATATAACATGATTATAAAATGTGATTAAGGACAATATCACTTTTATAGAAAACTAATGACCTATGAAACCTTTATAATCCATCTTCTTCACACCATGACATGGCTAGACCATCATAAGACTAAAACAAGTCATTACCTTAAGTTTTTCAAATTAACCTTAAATTTTGTTGATAATGATTTAAAAATACAATTTTAAGACTATTAATGCATGTAAACAACTAATAAAAATATTTGGAATCATGACAAGCAAGTTTCAAACTATAGGGATTGATATTTTGACCTTGGTGGTCAAAATTGGTCAACACCTGCTATATGGTTCGAAGTATTTGCATATTTATGTCTATTTAAATTATATTTTAGGATGATGGTTCCTATTAAATATAATCCCACATGCCCACATACTATCATTATAAGACATACTAAAACCATAACATGAATGTCAACTAATTATGGAAAGCATTGAAAAAAATAGCAAAACTTATCAACATTTTTCATGTTGAACCTGAGATCTAATACCAAAATGTCATGCATAAAATTAACATTCTAGTTAAACTATTAAAACGAGATCATCATCATCATCATCATCATATTCTTTGTTATTTTTATTTTCTCTTGTTTCTTTTATTTAATTATATTTTATACACAAAAGTCCATTTGACCATATTAATCATTTTTTTAATATTTAATATATATTTAATTATATATAAATTTATTTGAATTTTTTTATATTGTTGTTTTTGACACACACACACACTTCAATTTGTATTTTGTTCTTCTTATAACGATGTTCTTCCTCTTCTTTTTTTTAAAGCATAAAACACTTTATCCCTAAATGTTAGGATTAATAATATAATCATTACCAATATACATTTTTAATTAAATATAAATTTCAAACCCATATGATACATATAAATATTTACAATTAGTCATTCTTACTCAAGTAAGTAGAAACTAATGGATTTGTTATGAGATTTACAAGTTACTTTTGTAAGTAGATAAGTAATTTCAATTCACAAAGTTTTGGCACTTCCAAGTGGTGAAGTTTTAATTAACCACTAATGTTTTAATAAGTCAATAACATTAAATTTAATAATAATAACATATGAATTTTTTGTAAGTTCTCAAACAAAAAATCATGCCAATGTCCTTTTTCATTTCACAAAAAATTATAATCATGTTACAACCACTTCACATTATCAATTCTTAATGAGATATCAAGAGGGTGATAAAACAAATAAATAGGAAGATTGTAATAATTACATTTACTTCTAAAATTTTAAATACTTTGCATTTTTATCTCAAACTACCTCATTTTAACAAATATTTATATAAGTGTGAGAGAGTTTTCAATGGAGGGATATTTTTTCTCTCTCTCTCTCTCTCACACACACACACACACATATTTTCATTACTTCAAGAAATAAATACACTCATATTATATTTATGAGAGTATGATAACTTGTATAATATTTTTTCATTTCTTTACTATGTGTTTATTGTTGGTTATTAGTTTGTTTTCTATTGATATTATTTTCTCTATCATGCATGTATTTTCCTTATATATATATTTATCAATGTTGTTTTGTTTTGGCCTTAGTGTTTTATCTTGCTCTGTAACTTTGTAAAAGGGGTTTGGCCCTTTTAAAATCCCTATTTTACATACGATGAAAAAAAATGTATAAACATACAAAAAAAAATATATTTTTAATGCATACACTTACTTTGATTATTTTCACCATAAATATTACAAGTCAAATCAAAACTATAATAAATTTCCAAACACATAAAACACAAATCTAAAGAGCATACAAAAACATGACATCAAGTATGATTCTTACAATCATTTCACAAACCCCATTATACCTATGATAAATAAAGGTATAAACATACAATAAAATTAAACTCTGTTTAATTAATACACTTAATTTGATTATTTTCACCATAAATATTACAATTTAAAATCACAACTATAATAAATTTCCAAAAAACATAACATCAAGTATGATTCTTACAATCATTTCAAAAATATTATCATATCCAATCACAATATTGTCCTTCAATAATCACTATCATCTTATAACAACTTCAAATTATCACAATATCATAAGTAACTATAAATATTCACTTTTAATGAGGGTAATTTCCACAAATTTATAATTTCCATACTTACAATCCACAATCCTTAAAAAGAATGACTTGCATTTATTTAAGAATAATACAAAGGGATAGGATAAAAACCTTCAAATGCTATTCTTAAATCAAATATTCTTACATTAAATTATGAGCTAAAATAGATAATAAAAGGCTCAACAAGACATTAACATAAACAAGTTTATTCCAAAAAGATTCGACTATGATGACATATACTTGCACGTTTCAATATCTAAACAAAACTAGACCCCAAAATAAAATAAAAGTTTACATAGTTCCAAGAATGTTCCAAGTTTGGACAAATAAAGGATTCTTGACCTCCCATCCAAAATGGCATCATCACATAAGAACTCCCCTAATGAGGTCCATTCATATCCT
Organism: Torreya grandis; assembly: GCA_037957365.1. NCBI lineage: Eukaryota > Viridiplantae > Streptophyta > Pinopsida > Cupressales > Taxaceae > Torreya > Torreya grandis. The sequence goes on from JARHVA010005406.1 coordinate 1,200,139, forward strand.
CCCCCAAGCCTATAGGAAATATACATGCTATAACACATGCAATAATTTCAAGTCTGGTTTGAGGTGATAAATAATGAGATGTCAAAAATGTATATAAAATACTCTTCCAAGATACCACAACTCTCCACAACACACATACACACATTTAGGAGCACACAAAAAGGCACAAGGAGTGCCCCTAAGATAATCTAAGAGGGGAAGATCAGATGAGAAACTTGATCTCTAATAAAAATAATTTTAATGTGATAAGAGGGATTTTAAAACCATGTAATTAATATTTTTATTAAGTATGATATCCATCTTATACCTCCCAAGCATAACTTGTTCTTAGACATCATAATCATAATTATTCCTTAGACATACCATTTATTAAAGTAAGACAATGGGTTTTAAATTTTATTAAAGGTTAGACTACTCATGATAGAGACATATATATTAATAACATAAGGCATGAGATGGATTTTTTCATAATTCAAGGGTAAGTGCTCAACATCTTCCTCACTCCCCTAATTACAAGCACATATGCCAACCTCAAAATGTAGCATAGTGGTGCTCAAACATCCCCAAGAAAATCAATAATAATAAAATTGGTAAAATAAGTATTAAGGAAACATTTGAAATAAGACACAAGAACAACATAAAGTCCCCAAACCCCTTAATTTTTTCATAAACACATAAACTAAAACTATCATTTAAATGAGAAATTCCCAATCAAGAAAGTGGGTATGATAGTAGATATTTGTTAAAAGCATGAAAAACATAACATTCCTTTAAAAAAATCATTAAAATTTTGAGTTTTCAAGAATAACTTCAAATTATCCAAACCTACCTTTCAAGTCCCAATCAATAAATCAAAAAACAAAAAACAAACAACCAACACCCCCCCTAGAAAAAAAACAAAAAGAAAAAGAGCCCCAAGAAAGGTCTATAAAAAGGAAGGAAAAAGTATTCAACCATTAATGGGAGGGTAAAATGTGTACATACTCATCCCAAATATTAAACCACCCATCTTAATTTATATTAACCCTCTTACAACACTCATAAATTTCTCTTGCACACCCACATGGGTGTTTACTTGCACAAGCAAACCTCTTACATCATTTTGTACAAGACATGGGTTTAATTGTAACATTAATTTATAAGACATACATGAGGGCCTTACATATATAAAAATTGTTCAAAATTATTTCAAAAAAATACCTACCCAATGGGTATAGGTATGGGTTCCAAATGATTTTGTATGACAAGGTATACATATCCAATACTCTAAGTAAAAGGTGGGGGAAAGTGTAATTTCAGGATTTTTAATTTTATAATGAATTTATGGTTCAACCCAGTCCCACCAATTTATTATTTAAATTCACACTAGGTTATTTTAGACTTAGGATATATATTTTGAAAGTGGCTTAAATGTAAAAACTAGAAAAAAATACAAAAATATGAAACTAGTTAATTGTAAATTTGAAAATTAAGATATAAAGGCAAGGTATGAGAATATTTTATATGTGCATATGAGTTTTAAAATCATTCATGTGTCTCTCGTACACCCACCTTTGGACCCCTATATCTTACACACTCAATGCAAAAATCAAATGTGCTTGTGGCATACATCTAACATCTAAGAATTGAACAATATAATCTCATTTATAATAATGGCATCCAAAGCATAATAAAGAGATAAATGCACATATTATATCATTTTTATTCAAAATATCAACATATATCAAACTCTCAACATGCAATATATACATACTATCCAATGTCAATAAGTGGGTAATCATGATATAGTAATGCTAAGTAACCACATACATCATACATATAATGAGATACTAAAATAATTATTCAATATTTAGAGAAACAATAAAAATATACAATGATGTCACTTAATTCCTCATATATAGTATAATGAAGGTATGATGAGTAAAAAAAAGTGGTATAAATATATAAAGGATGGTGCTATGAAAATTGGGTCTCAAACTCATATGATGAAATTATCAAACCTATTTATCATTGTATCATCCTTTATAAAAAGTTTATTTGAAATTAGTGAAACAAAATATTACTCATTTGTCTCTTTTTTTCATATTTTAAAACTCATTTAGGGCACACCAATGTTAGTTTCAATATGGCACTATTTTCTAAGGTGCAAGTCTAGGGGTATCTAAGATTATTGTTCTATATTTTCTCCTCTTTACGGGCTACATGTAATCTCTTTTATGTAGCTCATTCTAAGAACCCATTGTTGGTATTTAAAATCCATATGGAGGAGGAAAAAAAAAAAAGTTAATATATCAAATAAAAATAATGGAAAATTTTCAAATGGTAAAATATATTTTAAAAGTCAATTCACACCAAAATATGTGATCATATCACTGACACACCTCCTATCCTAGTCTAAATTAAAAATATGTAATTTGAATCATTATATATCTAAGGTGGAGTGTGTTAGGCTAGGATATTTGAGTAGGAATATTTACATTTATATCATTAGTTCCACCTAAATTTTTAATGATGATACATAATCATTGAAGTTGACTTCTAGATCCATCAAGGTATCAAGGGTCAGGGAACACATTATGGGAAGGTAGGATCATTTTACATTCTCATACATATAAAATTCATGGGATTATATTTATACTTTAATATATATCCCAATATTATTTTTTTTGGGTTGTGTTTTTTGGGGTTATTGATGTTAAAAACTTATATATTTTTCTAGATTGATTGGAGTTTTAATTTATTTATTTAAAGAATGTGTTTTTTACCTTGGTGGCTCCCATTTTCCATCCCTTTGATTTCGGTGTAGGTGGTGGGTATATGGTAAAATTATTTTCTACCTCACTTTGTAGTGGTGATCAATCTCAATATAAACACACAAAGACAACACTCATTTTTTGAAATTGAGAAAACATTACATTCACAATTTGAGACATTAAGACCAAAATCACAAATTACACTTCCAGCTTAAATATCTACTATTATTTATCCTAATTGCATGAATAAGATATCCTATAATAAAATTATATTAAATATTACTAAAATTTACCTTTGACTCATCTCTTTTATCCATATTATCTTGCCATGAAAATTCTATTCAACTGTTTACATGTGATCCTTTCTTACTTTCTTTCCCTACCTTTTGGCATTCTTATGCTTTATCCAATCACCCATGATTATTGGTGAACATAAAAACACATGTGAGTTATTCAATTTATGATCATAACCATATTTAATTTCGTTGTATCATATTTACAATGAGCTATGAAAAAATTGTGATCATTTTACATTCATTGTGTTATGTTTCCATAATGAACAGATTTTTAATTGTGATTCTTGGCTACCATGAATGTGCCCCATGACATGATCATGATGTATAATTAACTTGGTATTAAATACTCTATGATTTAAAACACTTCCCAATGGAACCATGAATTTTGATTAAATCCACCTTGTTATTGTTTAAGAATTTACTTAGACTCTAGATAACATTCAATTCTAGTGTGAATTTTCCATTCATCCTCCCAAAGTGATCCCGTTCATCACATTACAACAAAATAGGTTGTAATTTTGACACTTTTCACAATCTATTTCCCATGATATCATATGAATACCTTTACCTCTCATAGGGGGAACCAAAAGATGTCAAACCCATGACTATGAGCATAAATTTTCCATCCATGTAACGATCCCCTATGATCATGAATTTAAATGATGGATGTCACCCCATGATCATGTACACAACTTATAATAACCTCATGATAAAGGGAGTAAATTTGATGTCCATCACTACATGTCATCTCATATAATGGTTCTCTTTAGCTAAAGTCTTATTTGTGATCACATAAAACTTAGTGAATTATAAAGTGGCCACTATGAACACTATGTGACCATCACCTCCATCAGTCATTGAGAATATGAAGTGGTTTCCATGAGTTAGGAAATTATAAAATTATCATGATCCACACATGCAATATTAAAATTATGAAAAATTTAATTCATACAAACACAACATAATAGATATTGGTGGGATAAGAAGCCCAAATATTTAATATTTTTAGAAATAGAATAATATCCTTATGGTAGGGAAACACCATACAATACTACTTTAGGAAGGGACAACCCCACAATTCCACTTTGAGGGGGAGACCTCCAATATCATTCTATAAAATATAAGACTCAACACTTTATTTCTTTACTTTACAAATATATGCATGTCCTTTATATAGACCTATGTAATTAAAAATGGGTGGGTAACCTCTTAATCCAATTGTAGGCCAAATCATTATCCAACATATTAATTCCATAAGTTACTCATTTATCCCAATATATATGACCCAAATAACTAACTAAGGGGGATGTGTGTCACAAGTCAGCATATACATCAATGCATATAAATTAATATATTATAACCCTAAGTACATAACAAAAAATGTATGGCCACCACTTCCATTAAAGATTTAGGAAATATTGAAAAGACCCCATGAACATTATAACTTAGGTTTCAGCTATAAGTTCAACCCAATAAGAGATTAAGGTGACCTGTATGATTCATGTGACCCTATAACCTTATGATTTCCTAAATATGATATATGTGATCTCATAACTGTAATGTGATTGAGGATACTTATTGATTTTTTTGAATAAACCTAAAACAAATATTTGGGTGATGTGAGATTTCCCATATACCTTGGATGCTCTTGCATCAGACACCCAAATCAATTAAAATTTTCATAATATATTTATCATGAACCTACAAGTTATTCAATTGATATGTCATGTTTTGAAATATTATATTCACTCATCCAAGTTGCATCTTTGGTTGCCCTATTTTTCAAATTTATAAAATACTCATAATACATGCTACCTCTCATTTATTTACCAATTTGTGTGTTTAAAATAGCCTGTATTTCTTATTTATTTTTGGATGGTATTTGTTATTTCAAATAAATAATTTAATAATATTTTCTTGATCTTCCCTCATTGGTTTATTCTACCACATATGGACATAAGTATAATAATTTGAAAATTGGAGAAATTTAATTCATAAGAAATAGATGGAAAGTTAATAAAAATCCTATAAGATCCAATCTTACTCCACTTAATTTTATTATATTTTACTTTTAAAAAATATATTTAAACAAATGGGCCAAAATTTAGTCACCTACATAAAAAAATTCTCCTATCTTCTTTGATCAACATGTTCCTTATTTTTTTGGCCACATTCCTCTAATATTATTTTAACTTTCATATGCACATTATGCATCATTTGTGCATTGTCTTCACCTTCAGAACTCCTTCAAATTTACTTAATTGTAATTATTAGTTTGCTTATACCTCAAGGATTTCTATCATGTAAATTTATGAAATGACTCATAAATGTAATTCTATTGACTAAATTACTATAATCAAATTCATCCTATCCAAATATCAAATCCCATTATTCGGTATTTTATCCAACTAATCATATTAGTAAATGACCAAGATTGTGTTCACAAATTATAGTTTCTCATTTATTTTAGGGTGATAGACTGAGCTAAAATTCAATATCATGCCAAATTTTTGCCATAAGTTTCATTACAGTTTCCAAAAATATTTAGTGTCCCTATTTGATATAATTCTTCTTGGAAATCCATGTAGTCTCACAACCTCATTTAAAAATAGGTTAGAAATATTCATGGTGTATTCTAACTTTTACCTTTTGCATGTTGACACATTTTACATCTTTTCACAAATTTATACAAATAAGTACTCATTTAAAATGAATAATATTGATCACTCAGCCACACCAAAGTCTTATCATACCTAAAATTACCAAATTTTCCTCCAATTTGTTTTTATCTCAACAAATTTTCTCTCATGGATCTTTGAGGTGTGCATATCATTTTTATTTAAATAGAAATACATCCTAAATCATATATTATATCTATGGCATTCTATTTATTTTTGTGATATTTTTATACATTGCCAACACATCTTGAAAATTGACATCATTTTCATACAATTATTTCTTGATTCAAATTCAACAACTACCACTTTAAGCTCAGTCACTACTAAATATTTCCTACTTAAGGCATCTACAACCTTATTTTATTTACCACTCCTATGATTATGAAAATAATAATAAATATAAATATATTGGACCCATTTCATATGTGTTTGATTTAAGTTTCATTGGATATGAATAAACTATAATACTTGGTGATTTGTATACAAAAAAAATCATTTGGCAAAAAATAATGTTGCCACTTCTTAAGAGCTTACACTATTGCATAGAATTCCTAACTATAAATAGAGTATTTCCTCTTTGCCTCATTTATTTTCTCATTAAATTTTAGAATAAGATTACCTTATTGAATTATCACATCTCCAATGTATATTCCACTTGAATCATAATTTTATTAGAACACCTTCCCAAAAGTAAGAAATACCAACACTGGTTGTTCCATTATATTCTTCTCTTAAATCTTAATATTTTTCTCTATTTAAACTATCCAAAAAAAATTATGTTTGTCTTCCTCCATAGTATATATGATAGGAACACTTATAGTGTTGAATTTCCTAATAAATTTACTATATAAACTCACTAATCCATTAAAAATTATGGCTTCAAACATGCTCTTTGATAAAGGTCACTCTACAATCTCTCTCACCTTTTAAGGGTCTATTTGTAACCCATATTTTGAGACTATAAATCCAAAATACACAAGCTCAGATATAATTATTCAAATCATTCAAATTAATCATCAATTTAACCTCTTTTAAGTTATCTAATGCCATCCTCAAATACCTTTGATTACCTTATTTTAAATAGTTAAAAATCAAAATGTTGTGTAAAAAAATTACCTGTGAATAGTTTTAGTACTTCATTCATGAGATTATAAAATTACTTGAAACATTTATAAATATGAATGGCATAAAAACCACTCATATAAACCATCATTAATTTTTAATGAAGTATTTCACTCATCCACTTTTCTTATTATGATTTGGTGATATGCATTCTTGAAATCTATCTTATGAAAGTATCTAGCATGACTGAGATAAATCAATTAAATTGACTATCCCTGGTGATTGGAACTTATATATGATGATGATATTATTTATATATCTTTATTTCATAAAAATTTTCCTTTCTCTTCCCTTATTTGGTGATAATATAGTTGAAACTACACATGGGCACAAACAATATATGATTAATATCTCTTATAAATATACCTTATGTCTATAAGATACCTTATTATGAAATATTTCTCCTAGCACCAAATAAATATGATGGATCATGATTCTAATGGGTGGTAATCCATCAAGAAAATAATTTGTCACAACATCAACATACTCATTATAAAAATTATAAATTTCAATGGGAAGTTACATTGGTGTCTATTACAAAGGGCATGTGTTTTGAAATGAAATCAAAACATGTCTCCTATTATTTTACCAATTTAAAATTTTATTTTCATAAAATAATCAACACCTTTGAAATGTTGTGCACTTCTTCTCCCTTGTCTTTTAATGGACACAAGGTGAAATTATTTCCCTCTTTTATGAGCATGAAAATAATCTCTCTTACATCATGCACAACCCTTATACCATACTTCCATGGTATTCCTGAAAAAATATGACACACATCTATGGGAATAATATCACATATAACTTCATCCTTATATTATGCAATTTTAAAATTTACAAAGTATTTCCCTTTGACCATCAATAAATGGCATTTTAGCAACCATGAAACCTTATACAGAGTAGGCTATACTAATATTTTCATCTCAAGTTTCATATATTAAGACACCTAATTATATGTTCTACCAATATAAATCACTACCTTAGAACACTTACCTTTTAATGTAAAAATAATTAGAAAAACTTTCTTTGCACAAGTTCCTTCATCTCTTTGGTTGGTTTTAACAACTCTTTTACTCATGAATGCCTCTCCTTGTTTTGGGTTTTATGTGCATTCTATAGATAAAACACTTTATATATCACAAAAAAATGTGTAGACATTTTAATTGTCCCATATTGGGTTGTGTTTATTCTAGGAATTTAAATTCTCTATATCCTACAAAATTATTTCATCTAAAATGTTGCCCATGAAATCGATGTCTCTACCTTGTTCAAAGGATCAACTTCTAATAGAAAAATATCAATGTAATCTTTCATTTTGAATTTTAATCTATAAGTATCTTGCTTATCCATCATGTGATTGATATCCTCAACCACTAAAAATATATCATATTCCTCTTAAGGACCATCTCATACCTATATATTTCTATTTCTTCCTTTAAGACAAATTCACTTCTACCTTTAGTGTAATTGATCAACTTTTTATACACTTCTCAAATTAAATAATTTGATCTCATATTTCATAATAATACACAACCTATTTACATATATGGCTACCTTATTCAGATCATATTATACATTCCCCACTCTTATAGTGAGCCTATAAAATTTATATGTTTATTATTTGACACTCATTTATTTTTGTCCTTGGAATTGTAGTTTTAAACAAATAAATTAACATTTAAACTAAAACCATGCACTTAGGACCACCTTTTTTATACACTTAGCTCATGAATTATTATAGATCCTTTTTACCAGATTTCTTCATTTTCCACATGGATAAACCATTATTATAATCAAACTAGTGACCCCAAAATGTCCTTATTCCTCATGTAAAATAGTTCAGGACTCATATTGTTCTTGGTACCTAGATTAAATATTTGTGCTCCTTAAATAACAATACCTTAATTATATAAAACACACCACTATCTTGTCTACATACACCACTCTTTTCATCACACCAAAACATAACTAATTCCGAAAATTAAAATTGATGAAAGGTTTGGCCTATAAGTTTAGCAAGCCACATCTAAAAGAATTCCAAAAATACAACTATAAATCAACATTTCAAACCATTTTTCACACAAGAGGCTTCCACATTGAAATAAATAGAATTATAATTACACATTAAGAGTAAATCACCTATTTATCCCAATTGTGATTGCATACAAGGCTAGTATTCCTGATCTAAATTATGAATACATTTTCAAGGACACAAGTTATAGTTGAAGTGCATAAACACACAAATATTAAACCATCATATATCATTATACACTAGTGTTTTATAGACACCACCATATCATGGGATAATTACATGTAGTTTTATCCCTCTTTTATTGGTATGTAGGCAATCATCAACATAGGGGGTGTCAAGATCAAGCACAATTCAAACTGCTAATCCTTTTTTACTCCATGATTTAATTCATAAGTCAATAAGTTAGGGTGGGTTTTCATTAAAATTAAGTTATAAAAAGGTTTGTACATTAAATTGGAATTTCTATCACAATCCATAGAATATATAAGAAAGGTGAACCTACTCCATAGATTACATATCTCTACTACCTACTATACATTGGTTCTCCTAATGGGAAATAACACACTAATCTATTATCGTGTTACAATGCTCATGTTTATAAGCCATACCAACTCTTTTTCTAGGTCCATACTCAGTCAACACAATCTCTCTATCAGTTTTATTTTTATAAAGAGTCTACATATTAGTTTTCTAGTTGAGTTTATGTTTTCATTTTTACTTTCCATATTTAATACATTTATATATTTAATAAGTTCAAAATTAATTTATGTCATTTATTACATATCTATAGAATTCTTATTTTGAACAACAATTTTTATAATTAGGTTATAACATTCTCCTAGTTCTCAATTTTTTTATAAAACATATTTGTGAACCCACTTTTTTTTACTATTATCAAGACCCTAATTTTCCATTAGGGGTTTCCTTACATTTCTAGCACTTATATTAAGGTTTTAGATTCTTGAATTTTTTAATTTCTTAATTTATCATGATTATCATGATTGAATTTATTTATCATTTTATACTTCAAATTATTTATGTTTTATTTATATGTTTCCCCATAATATATAACTTTTTTAAAGTTTCATATAAATCTTTAGATGCATCAGTTAATTGAAAATATAAAATTAATCATAACTAAAGAACCTAATAATAACCCACCACATGATGCTTATTATTACATGATTAATTTTTCATTGTTACATATTACCACTAGACGCCAATGAGCACAATTGGTTCCTTTCATCCTTCCACTCTTAGACATCTAAATTATATTAGCTACCATCTTTCCTCTATTATTCCCTAGGATTATAGTAGATATTATAGTTCATGTTGTTATCACTAAACCTAGTCACAATGTGTGACAAAATGGTTGAAACCAAAGATATAATCTCATTGATTAACATAGTAGTATGAAAACTAAGGTTTATATTCTAGAGTTGCTTCAAAAATTAGATATGTTCAAGTATATGTTATATGTAACATTGCATGACACTACTATTCCTAGAAATGTTGAACTAAATTCTATTGAATCTATCATAAGGTGGGAATAAAATTCCATATATTTTTAAAAATAATATTTTACATGACACATTACTAATTAAAATCTAACTTTATACATTCAACTCTAAATCGATGATATGGGTATTAAGAGGGTCTTGGTACATAATGGTTTAGGATTGAATATTTTTAATATTTATTTTATCTAAATTTTTAACATACACATAGATAATTTATATTATTAATATATGAACATCATAGGTTTTGATAACATTCCCTACAAGGTATTGGTAAAAATAACATTGAATCTCACACTAGGACCTAGAACTATTACTATGATTTATCAAGTCATGTCCAATGATGTCAATTAAAATATTTTTCTTGGGAGGCCTTAGATGCATACCATGTAGGACATCCCATCCACTTTGTATGTACACTATAAATTCAATTTCAAAGGGTATATATATACATATCCTATGGATTATGAACCATTTAAGTGTTGTCAATTAACTTAATATACATATAATTATGTTCCTCACATATAATTTTATACCCAAATAATGGTTCAAAATTATATTCATATTTCTATTAACATTCATATAATTATATAGATAACACCTTCATCTAATAATACAAGTCATAAACACTACAATTTTAGACTAAAATATATTTTAAAAATGGGATTCAAAGGACATGGACTAGTAAACTATGAAAAATGAATTATTCATATTATTAAGGCCTATACTAATCAATTTAATTAGGGCCTTGGTTACATAAACCATTCAAGTCAAGTAATTATGACTCAATTTAATAGATACATCAATTTATATTTCCTTAAAAATCTATTCAACAAGTCAACAAATCCATCAATCATATATCTACATTATTAGTTGTGTACCAAGAACTTATTGATGATGTTGTTTCATCAAAAATATTAAAATTAGATTAATTTTATAATGATGAGCCTTTAATATAATATTTAAGATCATATGAGGATATCTCTCCCTTCTATCATAAGAATAGGTTTCCTCATTCCACAAATGCTCATGCAAAATTTAGAGAGATTGACATTCCATAGGATGATTCTCCACTCAATGGAATTTACATGATCCCTATTGTATACCTTATATTTAAGGTAGATACACACTTATAAATGAAGAGATAATATAATTTAATCATGTAATAGATATAAATCTAAGAGTAGTACTTATGGTTGTGACACTACAAATCGATGAGGATAAATCAATCAGACACACATTAAATTATTTTCTAGAGATATTTTCTTAGGCATACTATGATATACAAGGCACTAATAATTTTATTTTGGTACATTAGATCACCATCTACCCAAATGCAAAACTAGTTAAGCAAAAAATATGTAAAATGCATCCAAAAGTTATATTATTGGACAAAGAAGAGATTCAAATATAACTTGATGTAGGTTTCATTCAACCCATGGCCTATCCAAATGGGTGTCTAATATTTTTCTATTCATAAAGTATAATGGGTAAATTTTATGTTATTTATATTCTAGAGAATTAAAATTGGATTTCTCTAAAGATGATTTCCCACTAACCAACATAAACATGATTTTGAATTCCATGATCATATATGAGATGCCATCATTCATAGATGGATTCATCAATTATAACTAGATTATAATTAATGATGAATATCATGAAAAGACATAATTAATCACACCATGGGGAACCTTTTATTACATAGTAATACCTTTTAGATTAAAAAATATAGGGGATACATACCAAAGATACATGACACATAAATTTCATGATCTCATTCACAAGAAAGTAGAGGATTATGTGGATGATCTATTAGAAAAATACAAATAAGGACAAGGTAATGCAATCAATTTATGACAAATATTTGAGTGGATATAATAATACAATATATGTCTAAATCCTAATAAATGTGTTTTCTATGTAAAATTAGGAAAACTATTAGGCTTTATTATATCAGAGGGAGGCATTAAAATAATAATAAAAGTCAAATTTATCCTTGATATGCCTTCATTTCAAGGATTGAAACAAATACAATATCTACAAGGAAAAATTTAGGAAATACATCAATTTATAGCTCAATTAGTAGATATGACACAACACTTCACCAAGTTACTCAAGAAGGATACAAAGTTTCAATGGAACATAAAATGCTAGGAAAGTTTCAAGGTGCTCAAATAATAATTGTTAAATCCACATATTCTCATGCTTACAATACTAAATAAACCACTCTTATTACACATTTCATACACAAATACACTAGCACTTTATGGGAACAATATGATGATGATCATATAGAATGAGACATATATTATATTTATTGTACATTTATAGACTATAAGCACAACTAAAATGAAATGAAAAAAATATGCCAAGCTCTTGTATTCACTATGAAAAAAATCCAACACATATGATTAATAATGAGAATCAATTTATTATTGATGTTGATCCATTGAACTTTATTATGTCAAAACCTCAATTATTAAGATGTGTCAAAAATTTGGCAATGTTGATTACGGAATTTTATTTAAATATTATACATTAAAAAACCATAAAAGGTTAAGTTTTTACTGACCAGATAACTTCCACCCCACTATAGGATAAAAAATACCTCATATAGACTTTTAGAGATGATTTCACAACATATAATGTGATTGAGGATACATGGAAAATGAAATTTTATAGCTTAAAATCTACATTAAAATTGGGGAATGAATTGAAGAAGGCTCTAAAGATGGCTTGAATTTTTAGAAAGCCATTTCTAGTTGTTGAAATATCCTTCAAAAAGGATGCAGGTGGTAGATAGGCAATGGGGATGAACCATGGATCTTGTAAACCCCCATTTCTTCTAGGCTCCTTATATTAACCTTAGCCTTATATTCAAATATTCCTAGGGAGTTAAAGTCAAATATTACTAGCCTTGTGTGGGTGTCATTTCAAATTAGAAGTATCTCCACATTGATTCAGTTAATGTGAAAGTTACCTAGGCCTTACATGAGCTCAATGCCAAATTATAGCATGTTCACATTCCTATTTGTCCCAAGGATGATCTCTTTCTCTATCCCACTAAATATAGTGGGGCCTTCTTAGTAAAACATAATTACTTAGTCAAGTTGGATATTGAAGAGGAATGGCGGTATTAGAGACCTCTCTAGGTGAAACTTCTCACCCTAAGGTCAACATATTCTTCTAGTTAGTGTTCTAGGATCAAATCCTCATGATTGTTAAGTTGGTTAGATTTTGAAGCATCAATCTACCACCTCTTATTGACCTATCCTTAAGGGTATTTGGCTTTGTATTCACTACTTCAAAAGTTTAAGGTTCCCTAGGTCTATCGTATCCCTATATAAGATCTCATATGACAATGGAATTGACATTAGGCTTTAACATATCTATCCTTATTATGGCATCTTCCCCATCTAAATTTATTTTGGGAAATTCAGAGGGGTATAAATGATTGAATTTTTTCTAACAAAAGAATAAATATCAATTCTATCTTCTTTCATTTATGCTTTACAATCTCAGATAACTAGACTTCCCTTTAAAAAACATGATCCCAAGTTCTTCTTATGAGGTATTTATTATTCATATTTGGAACCTTACTCATGTTCTCATTGATTCCAAGACAAATGAAAAAAATTGTTTAACTAGATGATCACACCCCCCTAGGATGGATGAAGATTAATTTTGATGGGGACTCAAAAGGAAACCTAGGAAAGGATGGTAATGGGGGAGTCATCAACTATCTTAAAGGGACAGTTGTGGTAGCTTATATGGGACCCCTAAGAGTCAAAACTAATCATGTGGATGGATATAAGGCCACTTAATGCCATATCTATAAAGGTTACCCCCTCCCACACATTTAAGCACATTATAAATGATGCCAGATGCCTTATAGCACACTTTAGCGAGGTGTCCATATATTTTTAGGGAATGTAATTCAAACATAGATATACTTGCCAATATATGGGTTACATCCCCCTTGTTGATCATATGGAAAGAGAACACTAACCTACCTACTCATTTATTTTAGGTAATCCACAATTATTTAAATTACACATTATAATTACCATTGGGTATGGACACATGCATGAGAATCAACTCTGAGTGTGTGGATTTTTAACCCCTTTATCCTTAATCATTATAGTGTTCAATTAAAATGACCAAAGATAAGTTCCATTAGAACTATCAAATTTATTTGTTGTTGTAATTAATTTGTGTGGATAAGGAAGATATGAAACTCTATCCATAATTTGGTTGGAAATTGTTTTGAGAAATGGGAGGTGATAGAGAATGGTTAGATCCATTATCCTATGTGGAGGTTCAAGGAAATACAAGGGTGTGGAGAAACATCCAAAAATGTAATCTAACTAAATACATGAAATGAATAATTAGACATGATTAAAAGATGGAAAAGGACTTTGTCATAGCTTGGAATAAATGCATAGTCAAGATGCATGGCATGCAGATTATTCTCATGGAGGAACAAATTGGTAAAGTTACTAGAATTAGTTGTGTGGGAGTTAAAGCATTCAAGAACAAAAATAAGAAATTAAAACTCATGCAGAAAATATTCTAAACTAATGCTATGTTGAAGACAAAGAAGAAAGGATTTCCTAGATAAAATCTACCTCATCTATGGCCCAAGATCTATCTACAAATAATGAAGTACCTTACTCTTGAAGGTAAGTTTACCTTAAACTTATCACATCATTTTCTATTGCTGAACCAATTTCATGGCCATAAAATCAATCTTCCATTCTACCTCTTAAACTTTATAGAGAGTACTACCTTAGAATACTAATTATCCATGATAATGATACTATACACCAAGTCCTTATTTTTATTTTGGTTTAAAAAAGGGAAGCTTTGAGATTAAAAATGATAAATGCCACCCCTAAGGAAGGCTTGTTGGATGAATAATATGCTCACTCAAATAAGATGGAGATGACCCAAACTCATGTAAATATACAAGCCATATCCTCTCCTACTATCACCAAAATTTTCAAGTCCCTTCACAACACCAAGCTTGGAAAATTCATAGGCATCATCCCCACTACTCCCAAGGGTAAAATACCTAAATCCATTGTTATTTTTTGGGAGGAGAAGGATAACATCAAAGGGAAGGAAATATGTGACTTAGAAGATCTAGACTAGAAATATAGAAGGAAGCTATGTGTATTTAAAGAGAAGATAATGGAAATGGTTAGGTATATGGTGGTTCTCATAAAAGAATGGAATGACATGAAGGATGAAAAATATAAACTCAAGCTGAATTTCACCATTGAAAAGGAGGAATAAAACTCACTACAGAAAAAAAATTTAGGTATCAAAACTAATCCAAAATTTGTTGATGTAACTCAAGTAATTTTAAAAAGATAAGAGGGAAACTAAAACTCCATATAATAAAACTATGAAGGGTCTAATGGAAGTTCCAAGTAAATGAACTAAGGGTAGATTTATGATGGACTTGTTTAAGGACAATGTTGAGG
>JARHVA010005407.1:5000-212500 GCA_037957365.1 Torreya grandis
AAATCAATAAGAATTGATATATGGGATGAATAGCATGGAAAGGTTCTTCGAGTTGAAGACTATGAGAGAAGACAAGAAGGTAAAGTTTACATGCACAAAATTAAAAGGTCATGCAATGAATTGGTGGGATCATTTATAGAAAGAGAGATAAAGAAAAGGTACATAAAATATTAATTCATGGGAAATGATGGATAAGAATCTGAAGGTTAAATTTATTCTTGTAAAATATAAACAAACCCTATATAGAAGACTCCAAATCTTGAGGCAAAAGGATCACAGTATACAAGAGTATATAGATGAGTTTTAGAAGCTTTCCATACGAGTGGAGAATAATGAATTAAAAGAGAAAATAGCTTCAAGATATGTAAATGGTTTGAAATTTACTATTCAAGATGATTTAAGCATGCATAGAATACTTAAAATGGAGAAGGCTCATCAATTATCTTTGAAGGTAGAAGAAAAATAAAATAGACAAAATTTTAGAAGAATGTCTCTATATCCAAGAAGAGTTGGATCATGAGGTGGGTTTAATACCACCAGAGGTGGGTCTAATACTAATAGAGGTGAATCATCACATGTTGCAAAATTTCAAGAAGAGAATAGGTAAAGGGTTCAATACCAACAAATAGGATGAGGTTATGGTGGTGTTAGAGGATGGTTCCTGAATCATCATAGATATTATGTTTATTATTGGTGTGAAAAAGAAGGGCACAATAAATTTTAATTTATACATTATAAAGATCAAGAAAGGAGGAAATAAGATCTCCCAAGAGTTAATCTAGTTGAGGCTGAGATAAAAGAGCAAAATATTGAAATTACACTAACAGATGTTGGATAGAATCTGATAATGAGAAGAACAATGATCATTCCAAGGAAAGAACAAGTGTAGACTAAATAAGGTGGTGATGCAAGCTATAATAAAATATTTTTTGAATAAGATGTACTTCAGGTGGAAAGGTATGCAAAATAATTATAGATAGTGGTAGTTGTGAAAATATGATTTCTAAGGAAATAATAGAGAAATTATATTTGTAATGTGAAAAACATCATACTACTTATTAGATTTCATGGTTTAAGAAAGGAAATGAGATTACAGTAGATAAAAGAATCTTAATCAATTTTTCTATATGAAAAACTTATAATTATAAAATATGGTATGATGTTATTCTGATGGTGCATGCCATGTGTTATTGGGGAGACCATGGTAATTGTATAGAAAAGTAATTCATGATAGAACAAAGAACATGAAAACTTTTAAGAAATGTGGTAAAAAGTTAGCTTTTTTACCTCTTAAAGAGGTATAAAATGTAGAAAACATGTTTTCTACTAAAAAAAGTATCCAAGACATGAAGGTGGCAAGTTGTTATTATGTATTAGTAACAAAGAATGAAGATACAGAAATGGTGTAAATACCAACAAAAGTAGCTAGAGTGTTGAAATGATATGTAGATGTTATATTTGATGATTTATTAGATGGTTTACCACTGAAAAGAGATATTAAGCATCACATTGATTTGATTCTAGGATCAACTCTATACAATCAAATGGCTTATAGGATGAGTCCAATAGAACATGCAGAATTAAATAAATAGGTTACTAAATTGTTTAGAAAGAAGGTGATAAGAGAGAATATGAATCCATGTGTAACATTAGCTTTACTAAATACATATAAAGATAGAGGATGGAGAATATGTGTAGATATTAGATCAATTAATAAAATTACAATCAAGTATAGATCTCCTATACCTCATTTAGATGATATGATGGATGTGCTTGTAGGAGAGAAATATTTTACAAATATTGATCTAAGGAGTGGTTATTATCAGATTCAAATTCATGAAGGAGATGAGTGGAAAATTGTATTCAAGACTAGGGATGGATTATATGAGTGGATGGTGACTCCCTTTGGATTATCTAATGCATGAAGTAATTTTACGAGGATGATAAATATAGTTCTATGAAAATATATTGGTAAGTTTATTTTTATTTATTTTCATGACATTTGATATTAAGTAAGACTAAAGAAGAACACTTACAACATTTGAGAATGGTAATATATTTCTTTTGAAAGGAGAAGTATGCAAATTTGAATAAGTATGGGTTTATGCAAAATAGTCTTGTATTTTAATGATTTCTAATTTTAGTAGATGGTGTGAGAATGAATGAAGAAAAGATAAAAGAAATTGTTGAGTGGCTTATTCCAAAAAGAATTATAGAGGTAAGAAGTTTCCATGGTTTAGAAAATTTTTACATAAAATGTATTAATAAGTTTAGTAGTATTGTGGCACCAATAATAGATTATATGAGAGGGAAAAAACTTAGAGTAGCAACAGATAGCTTTAAATTTTTGAAGAAGAAGATTATAGAAATACCAATTTTAGCATTATCAAATTTTAACAAAGTGTTTGAGGTTGATTGTGATGTTTCACTCATGGGAATCACTATTGTGTTGAGTCAAGAAGGAAATCCAATAGTATATTTCAATAAGAAATTGAATAAGGTAAGAGCAGAGTATTCTACCTATGATGTTGAACTTTATGCAATTATACAAGCATTAAGACATTGGAAGCAATACCTGGTGCCTAAGAAGTTTATCTTATTTATAGATCATGAGGATTTGAAGTATGTGAATACATAAAATAAGTTGAATAGTAGACAGGTAAAGTGAGTATCTTTATTGTAGGGGTATAATTTTATGTTGAAATATAAATTAAAAAAATAGAATTAGGTCACTAATGCATTGAGCAAGAGAAAAATATTATTAACTACCATGGTGAGTGAAGTAGTTGGATTTGAAGCTATCAAAGAATTATATGATACTCATTCATATTTTGGTAAGGTAGTTGAGCAGTGTATGAATCCATGAATAGGTGGGCCAAACACTATTCATGGTGAGTATCTTATATAAGAAGGTTATCCCCTCAAATGAAAATAATCATGCATTTTAGTTGGGTCTCTATGAGATAATATAATAATAAAATTACATAGTGGAGGTTTGGTCAGACATTTTGGTATGACAAAGTTAATAGCGTTAGTGAAGGAAAAGTATTTTTGGCCAAAGATGAAAATAAATATGACAAGGTATGTTTCTAGGTGTAGGATATGTTAGGTGGCTAAAGAATATACATCAAATACTAGACTATACATGCCATTACCAGTTTCAAGAGTACCATGGACAAATTACAGTATAGATTTTGTGTTGGGATTACCAAACACATAGAGAGGTAATGATTCAATTTTTGTTATTATATAGACTTTCTAAAATAATTCATTTGATTCTATGTAATAAAACCAATGATGCCACTAGAGTTGCATTATTATTTTTTAAGGATATTGTGAGATTGCATGGTGTTCCAAAAATTATTACTTCAAATAGGGACACAAAATTTAAGTCATTTTTAAATAACTTTGTAGAAGAATATGGGTACTAAACTATAATTCAATAGTGCATATCACCCACAAATAGATGGATAGATAGAAGTTTTGAATAGGAGCTTAAAAAAAATTGAGATGCATAGTGGAAGATAATCCCAAGCAATTGGACTTGGTTTTACCATAAGTTAAATTTGTTTATATAAGTTTAATAAATAGATCAAAAAAGATATCACCATTTTAAATTATTTATGGGAGAAATCCTATGGGTATTTTAGATTTTTTATAATTGCCAATTACAGATCGAATTAGTGATGATACAGAAGTGTTTGTAAAACATATGCAGTAGTTGTAAGTAGGAGTAAGAAAAAAGTTGTAGGAAAGTAATGAGAAATATAAAGCATTAGTAGATGTCAGAAGAAGACTCAAGGTATTTAAAGAAAGAGATTTGGTAATGGTTTACTTGAGGAAAGATAGATTTTTAAAAGGCACGTACAAGAATTTGAAGTAAAAAAATTTATCCATGGAGAATTGTGAAGAAAATCAATGACAATGCTTATGAGGTAAGTTTACCACAGAATTTTGATATCTCTCTAGGATTTAATGTTTCATATTTATATGAATTTTATGGAGAATATGGTGAAGGTGATGAAGATAAATAAGTAAATTGATAGTAGCAAGTTCTAAAAAATAAGGAAAAGATAGTACAGGTTTTAGATATAAAGATAGTGAGCACAAGGCAAGTGAATTATAATAGGCATTTGGTCAAGTGGGAAGGATTGCAGTAAGAAGACAACACATGGATTACAGAATGGGATCTAAAAAATATTGAAAAATTAAAATGGTAGCATTACAATTAGGTAAATCCACAGGGGTTGAGTTGTTTTCAACCAGATGAAAATGATGCAGAAAAATAGGCCAACTTCCAGAGGCCATAACTTTTGATCCATAGTTCTGTTTGAGCTATTTCATACACCAAAATGACCATGTTAAAAAATTTATTACCACCCTAAACTATAATTTTTTTTAAAGTTAATTTTCAAAAAAAATTGAAGGCTGAACGAGACCATCTCAGGGTCTGAAATTATAGTTTAGTGATTTTTTGGGGATTTTCTTTTTTTTTAAATTACATATTTTTAGGAACGGATGTGAACTTTAGTTTAAATTTATTATATAGACTAATTTTAGTGTTTAGAGTATTTTGGAAGATTTTTGTAGCTGTACGCACTTGTATGTGAAACTTACTAAAAATAATAGCTTCTAAAAATAGAAATTTTTTCAGATTTTAGCTTTTTTTATTTATTTTTGCATGTCAACTCTAATTCTGAGTTGCGTCTTATTTATGCATGCTCTTGTGATTATTTTGGGCAATCAATATGAATCAATTATGGATATTGTTTGATATCTTGGCTTATGGTAATTTTGGTCTTGATAATAATTCTGGTTCATTGATATATAATTTTTTAATGTTAAACATATATACATATTGTTATAAATACTTTTATAATTTTTTGACTGTTAAGCAAAAGTTTATATAACTTATAGCTTAAAAACCTATACATCTTTGGCTATGCTTTAAAAAAAAATTCATGAAATTAAGTCAAAAATATATGTTCATACACTTGGATTTTCAATTTTCCAACTTTCATGACTTGTAAAATTATTTGATATAAAATATTGTCAAGAATCTTCGACAATTCCTCTATTGGTATATGAAATTTCATACAAATTTTTTTTTTTTTACTCAAAAGAAATATCTTTACACATGTAATCTCCTTATGTTTTTAAAAAATATATATATTTAAAAACTATATTCAAAATACCATAATTCATATTCTTACATTATTATTAAATTATTTTCCAAGTGTCTCTAAAATTTTATTATTCAACTAATGTTATTTTCAAAAAAACTATCTTTAAGCACCCCCTTTTAATCTATATTGTCTTGCATTTGTTATATTTATAATATTCACTTCAACTTGATTGGATTGTCTCGAACCTTCAATGATTTAGTGATCTAGAAGCAATATATTAATATGTTATTATATTTTTTAATCACACATTTTCGAACCTTTGCATAAACTTTATAATGATATTTCCTCTCTACATACGTAGACGTAGACAAGTTTTATTAGCATTCCCTCTACAATTTTTATGATTAATTTATAGAAATGTTAATTTAGGTTATAAACAAAGGCCATACAACTTTTCGTTTACTTTAATAAGCTACTAAACTTGATCGTTGTCTTGAATTGATTTGTATTTCCAATCCGTTTATTTTATATACTAAATATTAAACTATTCATATTTACTGACCAACTTTTACTCCACCCACAATAATGTGTAATGACATTTTTCATCCCTGCTAACAATTAATATTATTGAATTTATTTACTGATACTTAAACCCATGTCACACATCGATAACAATAACAAACAAAAATACAACACGAAAAAATGTATACCATAGAAAAGATCTTAAAAAATAAGACCAATCCAAAATTTAATAAATAATTGTAATTCATTTTTTAAATTTATCCATATAAAACAAACAATACCATTTCATTCAGTGAAGAGTACATATTCAAAAATAAAACGAAGGCTGTAAAAGCTATAATATCTCTTCCTGACTGATAACGGTTAAATTTGAAAGATTGTGATATTTTTAAAAATGGATATTTTTTCATGTCTAAAATGACTAGTGACGTCCAAACACGTTACAAATTCACGTCCCAAATGACTAATACGAGGGAATAAAATTCAGTATGAATACGACCATACAACATTTCATATTTGTGTAGTAAAATCAAACAGTCCACGCTTTCTTTTCTGGTCAGGAAGATTAACCATTATCTATTTTGGTATGGTATCCTATGTCCTACAAGAAGTATTGGTTCTGCACAATTATTATATTATCCTATGTCAGTACATAAAATAGTAATTGCCGCTACATGACGAACTCTTGTTTTCCTTATTTTAAAGCAAAAGCCAAAGCGTCATCATTCTCTTCAAATATATGTCCCATGTAAAGTAAATCTGCTCGCATTGTCCATTTTATTCTCCATATTTTCCACGAAGAGTCCATACATGTCCTCCTTGCAATCTAACTTTACAATCTGCACAACATGCCACAGGCTCTGTTATTGATATAAGCAGCCTTCCATATTATACTAGACCCTCCCATGTTATTGAAGCACTTACGTCTCCTCCACTTTTACACAGCAATGGCCACTTCCTCCCGCTTTGCCCTCGCTCTTTTCTCCACTTTTTTTGCATTAATTCTAGCCATGTCCGAGGACATAAGGAAGCCATATATTGTTCACATGACTAAGTCCATGAAACCTCCGCAGTTTACCCTACATCACCAATGGTACGCTTCACTCCTCAATGACATAACTTCAGGCACAGATGACGGGAGCCTCTTGTTATATACATATGATATACTTCTGCATGGCTTTGCAGCCAAGCTGAGCAGTGCAGAGGCTGCAGCTTTGGAGACCGTGGAGGACTGCCTGGCCGTAATCCCTGTTGATAACTGATACATGCATGCTTCCCTCTCCACATGCTTTCCTCAACTTTCAACTGCAGTGCTCATCAACGCATGAGAGTTTTTTTATTTATAGTTTATCCTTTATAATTTAGTTGTTAAACATTTATTTAAACAAACTGCAGTTTATTTTTTAGCACAGCGAATAATGCATGATGAAATGCATGTTTGGAGATATAGACTTTTTGTTTAGACTGTTGTTCAAACAGCCTATTAAACTACCCTTAGTTAAGCAGTCCTCATTATTAATAAGTGTTTTTGTAAAGCGCTGATCATTGAATGGAAAAACTGTTTTTTTGTTTTTTTGTTAAGGCTGTAATCAGAATACAGTACTGTAATAAAAAACAGAGTACTCTGCCTTCTTCAAATTTAATATATGATTTGTGTCTATTAATATTTGGTAAATGATGCAAATGATTTGGCTATGTTCTTGTTGATATTTCTTTTCTCTGTCATGATTAGTTAAGAGCTGTTTCAGAATTCACATTTGGTATCAGAGCCAGTTTTTTTCTTTTGGGTTAAAGATTTAGTAGTTGGAATTTTGCCAAAAAAAAATTATCATGTCAAATTCTAACTCCTTGCCCATTCCAGAATTTGATGGAAATGAGTATGATTATTGGTGTATCAAAATGATGACTTTTTTGATAGGAAAATATTTGTGGGAGATTATTGAATCAGGTTATGCAGAGCCAGCTGATTGGAATGCCCTCACAGCAAATGATAAAACAGCTAAGAAGGAGGCTAAGAAGAAGAATGCTCAAGCCTTATTTCATATTCAAATAGCGCTAGATAAGAGCTTATTTTCGCGAATTGCAGGAGCAAAGACAGCAGAGGATGCTTGGAAGACTCTAAAAGAAGCTTACCAAGGTAGTGATCAAGTCAAAGTTGTCAAGTTACAGACATTGAAGAGAGAATTCGAGAATTTAAAGATGCAAGAAGCTGAAAGTATGAGTACTTATTGTGTCAGATTAAAAGATGTGGTCAATAAGATGGCTACACTTGGTGAAATTGTGAACAATGAGGTTGTGATCAAAAAGGTGTTGAGGTCTCTCACACCAAGGTGGAACCATGTTGCCATAATCATAGAAGAAAGCAAGAATTTGTTTACCCTTCAATTTGATCATCTAGTTGGATCTTTGATGTCTCATGAAGAAGATTGAGAGATTCATTCGGAGAAAGTGAAGAGAAAGCTTTTTCCTCCAAATTACAAATCACAAAGAATGAATATGCCAATAGTAGCATCAAAAGTAATCAAGGCCAAGGTAGAGGTCAAAATCAGAATTACTCAAGAGGAAATAGAGGCAGAGGTGGTTTCCGAGGAAGAGGTGGTTTCAGAGGAAGAGGTAGAGGCAGATTTGATAAAAGAAATATTAAGTGTTATCATTGTAATAGGTATGGCCACTTTAATTATGAGTGTAGATTAAAAGAAGGTAATAATGGTAAAAGTGTTCATTATGCTCAAGAAGGTGATGAGAATCCTCCAGACAATTTATTTTTATCTTATGACAAAGCTGAAAATGTTTCTAAAGATGTTTGGTATTTAGATTCAGGTTGTTCTAACCACATGTCAGGGAATGAAAAACTTTTTTCTATAATGGATGAAAGTTTTAAATTCAAGATCAAGCTTGGTGATGACAAATCACTGGAGGTTGCTGCAAAAGGAGATATGGAAGTCCATACAAAAGAAGGTATGAAGAGTGTTAAAGACATTTATTACACTCCAAAGTTAAAGCATAATTTGTTAAGTGTTGGACAATTATGTGAGAAGAATTATAAATTTGTATTTGAAAATCAACAATGTACAATTTATGATCAGAATCAAGGAAACAGGGTGGTAACAGTTGTGCCTATGATGTTTCCATTGAAGTTTGGTGAACATAACAAGAACCTTGTCAATATGGCATATGAGGATACAAGTTGGTTGTGGCATATCAGGTATGGGCATTTAAATTTTCATAGTTTGAAGATTATAACATCAAAAGCATTAGTTTTTGGTTTGCCTAAGGTTGAAGAGCACAAGGAAGTTTGTGAAGGATGTGCTAAAGGAAAACATGCAAGAGAGAAATTTCCAAAAGGAAATGCATGGAGGGCCCATTATCCTCCCCAGTTAGTTCATTCAGACATTTGTGGTCCTATGCAGACAAAGAGTTTGGGTAAGTCATCATATTTCATTACTTTTATTGATGATTACTCACAACAATGTTGAGTTTATTTTTTGAAGACCAAAGGTGAAGCTTTTGACACATTAAAGAGGTTTAGAGCCCTTGTAGAAAATGACAAAGGGTGAAAAATCAAATGCTTAAGGACTGATCATGGAGGAGAATTTTGTTCAAAAGCATTTCAAGGTTATTGTGATATGCATGGCATTAGAAGACAACTCACCACTGCATACACACCACAACAAAATGGTGTAGCTGAAAGGAAGAATCGTACAGTGGTGGAGATGGCACGAAGCATGCTACAAACGAAAGGATTAAGTAATTCTTTTTGGGGAGATGCAGTTGCTACAACAATATATATTCTCAATCGGAGTCCCACTAGTGCACTTGACAGGATGACTCCATATGAAGCCTGGTATGAGAAAAAACCAAATGTTAATTATTTCAAAGTTTTTGGTTGCTTAGCCTATGTTCATGTTCCTGATCAAAAGAGGCAAAAGTTAGATCCCAAAAGTGAGTCATGTATTTTTGTTGGATATAGTGAGGAAAGTAAGGCTTACAGGTTATATAATCCTCTCACTAATAAGCTTATTGTGTCGAGAGATGTGATTTTTGATGAAGGGGGAGTTTATGGTCATCAAAAAGGCCATATGGAAAAGTCAAAATCTATTTTAAATGAAGTTATTATGGATGATATTGATCATGGGCAGCCCACTAATATTTCTGTTCCAAGTGCTACAAATCCACCAAGTAACCCCTCATCTAGTTATTCAATTTCAAGTGTAAGTCCAGATTCAAGTCCTAGTTCTGCAAGGAAGGTAAGAAGATTGAGTGACATTTATCAAAGGAGTTCAAATCAAGCACATGAAGAAAATCCAAGAGGTGAGACACTAAATTTTGCTTTACTTACCAAGGCTGATTTTGAACCATCATGTTTTGAAGATGCATATACTAATGAGGTTTGGATGCAAGCAATGCAAGAAGAGATGGATTCTATTCACAGGAATGACACTTGGGAGCTTACAAAGCTTCCACATGACAAGAAGAAGATTGGCACCAAATGGATCTACAAGACTAAGTGTAATAGTGATGGAAGTGTTGAAAGGCATAAGGCAAGATTAGTTGCTAAAGGCTTCACACAAAAGTATGGCATTGATTATGAAGAGACATTTGCACCAGTAGCAAGACAAGAGACCATTAGAATGCTGATTTCATTAGCAGCTCAAAAGAATTGGAGCATCCATCATATGGATGTGAAAAGTGCCTTCTTGAATGGGTACTTAGAAGAAGAAGTATATGTGGAACAGCCACAAGGTTTTGAAGTGCAAGGAAAAGAAAATCATGTCTACAAGTTAAAAAAGGCTTTGTATGGCCTCAAACAAGCACCAAGGGCATGGTATGCTAGGATTGATGGATATTTTCAAGAGAATGGCTTTCAAAGAAGTAAGAGTGAACCTACCCTTTACTACAAACAAGAAGGTAATGATATTCTAATTGTAAGTTTGTATGTTGATGACTTGTTGTATATGGGTAGCAGTTCTATGATGAAAGATGAATTCAAAGTTTTCATGATGAATGAATTTGAGATGAAAGATTTAGGCCTTATGAAATATTTTTTAGGAATGGAGGTTTATCAAAGGGAGAATAAAAATTTTATTTGTCAAACAAGGTATGCTAAAGATATGTTGAAGAAACTTGATATGGCTGATTGTAAACCAGTCTCCACTCCAGTTGCTCATGGAGTTGTGTTGTGTAGAGATGATGGTGCTGAAAGAGTTGATGAGACAACTTATAGAAGTATTGTGGGAAGCTTAATGTTTCTAACTCATACAAGACTTGATATTGCTTATTCAGTTTCACTTATTTCAAGGTACATGACAGAGCCATCAGAAATACATATGAAGGTAGCCAAGAGAATTTTGAGGTATGTGAAAGGCACTCTAGATTTTCGTATTCAGTACTACACTTCTAAAAGGTTCAATCTTGTTGGTTTTAGTGATTCTGATTGGGGAGGTAGTTTGGATGACCAAAAGTCAACATCTGGGAATTATTTTTCTTTTGGTTCTAGTTTGATTACTTGGAGCTCAAAGAAGCAAAGTATAGTTGCCCTTTCTTCTACAGAAGCAGAGTATGTTGCAGTCACTACAGCAGGTACACAAGCATTATGGCTTAGAAAACTTCTCGAAGAAATTGGAGAGATGCAAGTTCAGCCCACAGTTATTTTTTGTGATAATATTAGTTCTATTAAATTGGATAAGAATCCAGTCCATCATAGCAGGACAAAACATTTTGATTTAAAGCATCATTTTATCCGAGATTTAGTGCAGATGAAGGTACTAGAATTGAAATACATCAACACTAAATAACATCTAGTAGATATCTTCACGAAAGCAATTGCAATAGATCAGTTTTTGACACTCAGAGATCAGATTGTGAGCCCTCTTAGCATCAAGGGAGAGTATGTTGATAACTGATGCATGCATGCTTCCCTCACTGCATGCTTTCCTCAACTTTCAACTGCAGTGCTCATCAACGCATGAGAGTTTTTTTATTTATAGTTTATCCTTTATAATTTAGTTGTTAAACATTTATTTAAACAAACTGCAGTTTATTTTTTAGCACAGCCAATAATGCATGATGAAATGCATGTTTGGAGATATAGACTTTTTGTTTAGACTGTTGTTCAAACAGCCTATTAAACTACCCTTAGTTAAGCAGTCCTCATTATTAATAAGTGTTTTTGTAAAGCGTTGATCATTGAATGGAAAAACTATATTTTTTTTTTGTTAAGGCTGTAATCAGAATACAGTACTGTAATAAAAAATAGAGTACTCTGCCTTCTTCAAATTTAATATATGATTTGTGTCTATTAATATTTGGTAAATGATGTAAATGATTTGGCTATGTTCTTGTTGATATTTCTTTTCTCTGTCATGATTAGTTAAGAGATGTTTCAGAACTCACATTTTGTTTAGACTGCTGTTCAAATAGCCTATTAAACTACCCTTAGTTAAGCAGTCCTCATTATTAATAAGTGTTTTTGTAAAGCGCTGATCATTAAATGGAAAAACTGTTCTATTTTAAAATTTGTTAAGGCTGTAATCAGAATACAGTACTGTAATAAAAAATAGAGTACTCTGCCATCTTCAAATTTAATATATGATTTGTGTCTATTAATATTTGGTAAATGATGCAAATGATTTGGCTATGTTCTTGTTGATATTTCTTTTCTCTGTCATGATTAGTTAAGAGTTGTTTCAGAATTCACAATCCCATCCTCTGTCAAGAAAATCCATACAACCCACTCCCCGTAGTTTCTGGGTCTCAGCGGCTCCTTTAATAATTTATGGCCATGGTCTCACTACGGCAAAGATGTGATTGTGGGCATGGTTGACACTGGAATATGGCCGGAGAGCAAAAGATTCCATGATGGAGGGCTGGGACCTGTTCCCCAAAAATGGAAGGGAGTGTGTCAAAGCGGTGTGATGTTCAATTCTTCTCACTGCAAAAGGAAAATTGTTGGAGCTCACTATTTCTTTAAAGGCTACGAAGCATTGCACGGTCATCTTGATAAAAAGCCAATACAAATCAACTAGAGACAGTAATGGGCATGGAACACACACTGCTTTTACTGTTGTTGGATCCGCTGGGTGGGAGCGAGTTTCTCTGGGTTTACGAATGGAACCGCCATAGGGATGGCACCTCGTGCCAGATTGGAAGTCTATAAGGTCCTCTGGGGAGGAGGATCAGGAGAGGGCGATGACAGTGATATAGCTGTTGCTATGGAGAAGGTTGTGGCAGACGGCATGGATATACTCTCTTTGTCCGTTGGAGCATCTAACGTGCCATTTCAAGAGGATACCATGGCCATCATAAAATTTAAGGCAATGGAGAAGGACGTATTTCTTTCGGCTTCAGCTGATAACTATGGTCTTGCTTTGTTTTCTACTGAAAACACAGTGCCTTGGATAACGACTATCGGTGCCAGTAGTATGGATAGACAATTCTTTGGCCTTGTCATACATGGCAACCTAGAGACATACAAAGGCACCTCTTTGGTTTATAAAACTAAAGCAGCTAGAAAATTTCTTTTGGTGTATCTATCTCACAACGAAACCTCCAAGTATTGACGTGCAAGGAGTCTCCAATCCAACCTGGTGAAAGGCAGGATTGTGTTGTGTGATGAAGAGGTTGATAATCCTTATCTTTCAGTGGTCTCGAGCTCATAAAAAATAATTAGAGTGGTGAAAGAATTTAGGGCAGCTGGAGTAGCTGGGATAGCTGGAGTGATTCTTGCGAACAATAAAT
The DNA here is from genome assembly GCA_037957365.1 of Torreya grandis. NCBI lineage: Eukaryota > Viridiplantae > Streptophyta > Pinopsida > Cupressales > Taxaceae > Torreya > Torreya grandis. The sequence goes on from JARHVA010005407.1 coordinate 18,386, forward strand.
ACTCTAGAATGCAGTAGTATACATTGTTCCCTACTTATCTGCTGGCTACTAGTGTGAATTTTGCAGCTGGACTGAAAATCAAAGCTTACATAAATAGCACCAGCAAGCCAACTACCATAATAACGCATACAGGATTGACAGTGGTGGGAAACGCAATAACAGCTCCTATTGTGGCTGCATTCTCTGCGAGGGGGCCAAGTGCAGTAATTCCACAAGTTCTTAAACCAGATGTAATTGCTCCAGGCGTCAACATATTGGTAGCATGGACAGGAAGAGGATATAACATGGACTCAAGAACATCAATTTTGTGTCCTCACATAAGTGGCATTGTAGCGCTTATCCAAGGTGCGCATCCATCGTGGAGTCCTGTTGCCGTCAAATCTGTGCTCATGGCATCTACTTATTTCCACAACAATAAAAAGAGGCTCATCAAAGATGTTGTGACTCTAAAAGCGATAGATGCATTCACTTTGGGCACAGGTAATGTAAATCTAGTAGCTGCGGTGGATCTAGGGCTCGTGTACGTTATTGCACCTAATGACTATATTGATTTCATCTGTACTCTCAACTACACCACTGATGGTAGAGCAAGAAAGAAAAAATAATAGAAAATATAAATAGACACAGACTCAAATTGCTGCAGCAAGCAAAAAGAGATTTTTTAATCTAATTATTTCTCCATGGATAAAAAACTGTGAACAAGTCTTACATAAATAAAATTAAGAACAAACAAAAAATTGTAAATAGACTAATGTTTTTAACTGAATTTGTGCATGCAAACTAAGCTATGACTTAAACATATGATCATGAAAATTGCATGCATGATGGAGGCTAAACAGGGAGTTGGAGAAATTAACTCTAGTTTCTAACACTCCCCATTAATTTCTACCACTAACTACTTCAACATTTACAATGCCTAAATTTTGTCTTAGATAATCAAAACTCTCTTTTGCTAATGCCTTTGTGAATATATCTGCCAATTGGTCTTCAGACCTACAGAACTCCAAATGGATTTCTCCATTTTTCACTAACTCACTGATAAAATGAAATCTTGTATCAATGTGCTTTCTCCTCTTGTGAAAAACATGATTTTTTGACAATGCAATTGCTGATTTTTTATCACAAAAAATTGGTGTTGACTCGTTATGTGCTTGTAATAAATCTATCAATACTCTCATCATCCAAGTTGCTTGACATGTTGCTGATGTGGCTGCTACATACTCTACTTCAGCTGATGAAAGTGTCACTATAGGTTGCTTTTTGGATGCCCATGTGACCACACTTGTTATAAAAATAAATGCATGTCTTGAAGTATTCTTCCTGTCATCAATGCTACCTAAAAAATCACTATCAGTATAACCAATCAAACCAAAATCATTAGTTGTGGAATATAAAATTCCATATTTTGTTGTTCCTGCCACATATCTCAATATCCTCTTTCTAACTTGCCAATGTGAGTCTTTTGGTGACTCCATGAATCTAGAAATTAAGCTGACCCCATACAAGATATCTGGTCTTGTAGCTATAAGATACATCAGACTACCAATTAGTCTTTTGAATGTTGTAGAATTAACATTAGACCCTTTGTCTTCTTTATTAATTTTGGTCCCTATAGCAACTGGTGTAGGTGCTGATTTACAATTCAACATCGTAAACCTCTTTAACACATCCTTTGCATATTTAGTTTGACAAATAAAAATTCCCTTCTCAGATTGTACAACTTCAATGCCCAAAAAATACTTCATTAATCCCAATTCTGTCATCTCAAATTCTTTCTTCATTGCTAATTTAAATGTGTCTATAAACAAATTTCCAGTGAAAATCAGATCATCAACATACAAACAGACAATCAAAATCTGACTTTCTTTGTTGATTTTTGTGTACAATGTAGGCTCACTATTACTTCTGTTGAATCTATTATTTGGCATGTATGAATCAATCCTGCTATACCATGCTCTTGGTGCTTGCTTGAGACCATAAAGGGCCTTCTTCAATCTATAGATTTTTTCTTCATGTCCATGCACTTCATAACCTGGTGGTTGTTTCACATACACTTCTCCATCTAGAAAACCATTCAAGAAGGATGATTTTACATCCATTTGATATACTTTCCAATTATTTTCTCCTGCTATTGCTAAAACCATTCTAATAGTATCAATTCTAGCAATTGGAGCAAATGTTTCATTATAATCAATTCCATGTTCTTGTGTAAAACCTTTTGCTACTAACCTTGCCTTGTGCTTTTCAACCTTTCCTTCTGCATCAAATTTGGTCTTATAAACCCATTTGACTCCTATGCAATCCTTACCTTTAGGCAGATTAATTAGATCACATGTTTGGTTTCTCTCAATGGCATTCATATCTTCATCCATTGCTTTTATCCAATGTTCCTCATCAACTGCTTCTTTATAATACATAGGATCATGAGAGAAAAAGGCAAAATTTGAACATAAATCTAACTTCTCTTCTTCTTGATTATAAATTTCATTCAAGTTTCTCATTTTCTTACCTTTAAATTTTGATTTTAATGTGGCAAGATTTGGATTTGATTCATCACTTACTTTTGAATTGGGAGTAGGATGACATGCATGACCAGATGATTCACCTTGTGCTAAGCTCCTAGGTGATCTTATTAGAGTGCTTGTTCTTGCTTGTGGAGAGAATTGATCACCTTGCAAATTTTTTTCTTTAGATTCTTCTTTATTTTGGGGAATTGGTGCTCCAATTGTGATGGTTTTATCAATGCTACCATCCCATGCTTCTTCCTTAAATTCTACATCTCGTCTAATAATCACTTTCTTTGAAATGGGGTTATACAACTTATAAGCCTTTGATTCTTCACTATAGCCAATAAAAATGCATTTCTCACCTCTATCATCAAGTTTTCTTCTCAATTTAGATGGTATAAGAGAATATGCAATACAACCAAAATTTTTGAAATGATGCACACTATGCTTCTTACCATTCCAAGCTTCTTGTGGAATTCGATCCTTGACACTCTTTATTGGGTTTCTATTCAGAATATATACTACACATGCTACTACTTCTGCCCAATATTCATTTGACAAATGTTTGGCCTTCAACATGCTTCTAGCCATCTCCATGATTGTTCTATTCTTCCTTTCTGCTACACCATTATGTTGTGGTGTGTACCCTGTAGTCAATTGCCTTTTAATGCCATGATATCTACAAAAATTTTGAAATTCATTAGACATATATTCACCTCCTCTATCTAATCTAAGTACCTTGATGTAAAGGCCACTCTGCTTTTCAACCATAGCCTTAAATTCTTTAAATTTTCTAAAGGCTTCAGACTTATCTTTGAGAAAATATATCCAAGTCTTTCTGCTAAAATCATCAATGAAGGTTAGAAAGTAGGAACTACCTCTAAATGATGGAGTTTGCATTGGTCCACATAAATCACTATGGACTAGCTCCAATAGTACCCTTGCTCTATATGAAGCTCCTACTAGAAATCTCTCTCTATGTTGTTTTGCCAGAATGCAACTCTCACATGAAATTCTTAGATGTTGTATTGGTGGTAATCCCTTCACCATATTTTTCTTTTGTAACAAATTCAAACCTCCAAATTGTAAATGTCCATACCTTAAATGTGATAGCCATGATTGTTCTAGATGCATGGTTTTGAAGTGGGCTTCCTCTTCTCCTTGGATACACTGAATTCGAAGAGGGGACATCTGATTCTTGGTCATCTCTACTTTTTCTATCAACCTGTCATTTAGAAATTTGTCTAGTATTGTGCAAACATTATCCATTAAAGATACTCTATAGCCTTTCTGTACTAACTGTTCAACACTCATAAGATTATGCTTTAGTCCAGGTACAAAATAAACATCAGGAATAAATCTTCTTTCACCATTTTTTGCCAAAACATTTATTACTCATTTACCCATTACATCCACTTTATTATCATTTCCTAATTTCACTTCAAATTTTAGCGAATCATCAAGACTAGCAAACAATTTTTTATTCTCTATCATATGGTTACTGCATCCACTATCTAAGAACCAAATATCTCTAGCATTTTTTTGAGCAACATGACAAGTGAGAAAAAAGCTTCCAGAATTAGAATTAGATTCATTTGAGTAATTAGCATTCTGCTTGTCCACATCTCCTTATTTATTTCTGCATTCACTTGCATAATGTCCATATTTTTTGCAGTAATAACATTGAATGTTAGATTTATCAAATCTCTGTGAATTTTGTTAGAATTAATTATTGCCATGTCCTTTATTGTTGTAGTTTTGATTATTATTTTCACTTTGATCTGGATTATTTCTTCCATTTCTGCCTCTACCTCTTCCTCTGAAGTTTGACCTTCCTCTTCCTCTACCAAATGATACCTGAGACTTGAAATCATTCTCAAAAGAATAATTATTATTCCTATTCATTTTGGATTCATGTGTTAACAAAGATTCCATTAATTCATCTATTGATAACTGCTCCAAATCCTTGGTTTCCTTAATAGCTACAACTATTACATCAAATTTGCTGGGTAAACTCCTAAGAATTTTTTCTATGATCTTATAATCTATTATTATTTCTCTATTATATCTAATTTGATTCACAATATTTAATACTTAACCCATAAACTGATCTATAGACTCCAAATCATTCATTTGCAAATTTTCAAAATTTCTCCTAAGAGATTACAATTTAGCTACTTTCACCTTTGTATTACCTTTATAGGTGGTCTCTAAGATTTTCCATGCCAACTTGGATCTCATTGCTGCTACAACTCTAGAAAAAATGGATTCATCCATTGCCTATTGGATTAGGAATAGAGCTTTTGCATACTTTTTCTTATTTTCTTTAAGCTCTGTCTTTTGTGCTCGAGTTAATCCCTGATGGGAAGCCTCATCATGTGGTTCTACAAAGCCATTTTCTACCAAATCCCAAACATCTTGTGAGAAAAATAATGTTCTCATTTTAATTGCCCAAAAATCATAATTCTTACCATTAAAAATGGGAATCTGGAGCTAAGAAATGTTGTTGTTTGTTGTCATGTCTCAAGCCGAAAAACCACACTAGAAAAAAGCAGTAAATGTTATAGCATTCAATCTCTCCTCAGAGATCTACACTTGTAGGATTCTATTGCTGTTGTAGTCTTTATCCTCCCTAGATCTTATCTCCAGCACTCTGGGTCTAATCTTTAGCTAGCTGTGCTAATCTTAGATGAAGACAAACATAGACTATACAGGTGCAACATTTGTAGCTAGTTTGACTCTACGATCTCCTTTAGCTAGCAGCACTTCTGGCTAGCTATATTGACTGCAATGATTTCAGCATGCATCCACTTTATCATTCATTGGCTAAGAATATTCTTGAAAACTTATCTTTTTGAGGGTGCCACCAATATGCATCTATAGTGATGCAAAGATTAGAATCTCCTTTGCATGTTATGCAATGCATATACAAGGATGTAGAAACCAAGGTGAGCACCAATTTTGGAAGAGGTCTAGGGTTTGAGCTAGGGGAGATTCATGTAGAGTTGTTGTATCTATGTCGATGTAGAAAACCCTACACCCTTTTAAATTCATTCCACACCTGCTACGGTAGCGGTGATTGTGAACTATTTCGAATAGTGCTTGACTCTGCCAAATACGCCCTGTCAAGCTCACAACTTCCTACAAAATATCTCCAATAATACCCAACTACACAATCAACCCAAATGTAGCTCTGATACTAATTTGATGGTAGAACAAGAAATAAAAAATAATAGAAAATAAAAATAGACACAGACTTAGATTGCTACAGCAATCAAAAAGAGATTTTTTAATCTAATTATTTCTCCATGCATAAAAAATTGTGAATAGGTCTTACATAAATAGAATTAAGAACAAAAAAAAAACTATAAATATACTAACGTTTTTAATTGAAGTTGTGCATGAAAACTAAGCTATGACTTAAACAGATGATCATGCAAACTACGTGCATGATGGAGGCTAAACAGGGAGTTGGAGAAATTAACTCTAGTTTCTAACAACCACCAAATAGATTGGTATTCTCATGGGCAACAAATCAATCTCATGCCCTTTAGACACGTTAGGATATCTCAACTATCTATCCTTCTCAGTGCTCTTCAATTCCACTAAATTAGTTTAGATGAAAATGAGAATAGTGACAAACATAGGGGGCGCCCCTGCAGCATACAGAGTGTGGGTGAGGAGCCCTGTCGATGTGAAAATAAGTGTGGAGCCGAAGATGTTAAAATTCATAAAGCAGAATGAGAAGTTGAAATATAGATAAACCATGGCCAGTCTTCTGACTTCTTTATATAAATAAATAATGTTATTATTACCAATTATATATATATATATATATATATATATATATATATATATATATATATATATATTTGATCTCACTAGGAGAAAAATTTTTGGGTTATGTGGTGGAATGATGCATGATTTAAATCTTTTGAATAGATTAAAATGGTGTCCACACTACACACCTTGATTTGAGATGATGCCACATTTAGTTTTAAGTTAGTGATTCAATGATGGGCTCTAACTTTCTAAAATATTTTAAATCAACTTTTTCGCTCTATAATTTATCATTACGATAAGAGAATGTTTTTTTAGTTTTTTGTTCATTGTCTTCTACTTTTTAGAGGCTTCTTTTGTATTTTTTAATTTGATATGTTACCCTAATTCTTTTCTACCATGGGGCAAGGGCCCCTTTTTCTTTGTTATTATTTATCAAAAAAATGGATTACACTCTATAAACCATTATTATGATGAGAGAATAGTATGAAAAAATTTACACGGTTTAATCAAAAACTTTCTTTTTTACTAATGAATTATTGGAACACTATCTCTCTAATGAACTTTAAATCTTCTATAAAATATAATTACACCAAAGATTTTTTTCCCTACGTAAGAGGTGTTTTCATTGCCAAGCTCCGATTAAAAATTTGTCAAGCTCACAACATATTCCTTTACACATGTTCCATCTTGCACATAACATATTCATTTACAATTATTAAAATGAATATCAGATTATTTTTCTTAATGCTTTGTGTAAAAAAATATAGATGGGGTCAATGGTCATTTTTGTAGAGTGAGGTATGATTGTTGATTTACACTCTTTCAATTTATAAAACTGTTATATAATAAAATATAAAACTATATCCAATTTGACATAACTTACACTCTTTAGTATGGTAGCTACAACCTCCACAAAGGAAACTATAATAGCCAGGGTGGTGCTCAATTTGAGATACATGAAACTACTATAGTGCATAGAGAAACTATGCAGAATCTACTAGGGATTCAAACCTAGGTTTAATTGACTAACTCGATAATTATAGCAGTTATGGTCGTCTCAACAATTTTACATTTTCTCTATTCAATGAAAAAATATAAGTGAGCACTACTGTTACAAATACAATGGTTGTTAGTGTTGCTCAGAATGAAAATGGAAAAGTATTCAAAATATCAATATCTATATCTATTATCATATGGCATCTGACAATGGTTGATAAGATTATATAGGAGGCATATTTTATTGATGAAAACTTTTTCATTTCTCATCTAATTATTTTTAGAGTCATCTAATTAGGTATTAAATAATTGAAATTGTAGTAATTTTTATCTAAATAGTCTTATACTCATCTAAATTGACAAGTGGTGCATTCTTTGCATTTTTAGAGGAGGCATTGAATATCTAACAACTATTTCAATCATATATTGGGTAATTTAAATATTTTAGTGTTAACTACTTATTGCATTAACAGATGAAACATGTCAATGAGCTTTTCATGTGTATATGTCAAGGCTTCTTTCATTCCATCACCAAAAATACCCTACCATTTCTCCTCACTATCACCACCAAGCTCACCTTGAAATATTTCACCACTTTTATGTTTTCTATGTCCTTTCCCTTCCCTACCACTTTGATATTACTCAAAATTAAAGTGAAACAAAAGGTCTCCTCAAAATAGCTCATTGTCATATGAAGGAACACACAACCTCATTTTCCACAATCATTTCAACCAAAAATATTAAATTATTGTTGCTTAATTCTTCATGCACAAAATATGATATGACATTAGTGACCATTGGTTTTGATTGAGGTGTGACTATTGATTTACACTCTTTTTCTTTACAAAGATTGACCTGATCAAAATATAAAATTACATCCCTTCCAACATAACTTGTATCTTTGTTGTAACGACTAGCACTAACAATTGCACATGAAGTTGTAAAATGGATGTGTGAATGGTTTATTTTTTAAATGGATTTTACTACTATAATACTTTAGTATTACTATTAATTAAATAATAAAATACAAAATTATATATATAGTAAAATAATTGGTTGGAATATATGGCTCAAATTCCTTTATAAAGGAAAACATAAGCATAAAACATGACAACAAAAAAGATGAAGAACACAAAGTAACACCAGATAAATTATTATAATAATACATATTTCACATACACATAAATAAATTATTATAATAATACGTATTTCACATACACATAAAAAACTAAGGCATGGGACATTTCACCACAAGGAGGAGGTGTAGGATCATCCTTATGTGGCAAAGTAGTCAAAGAAGGTTCTACTAAAGGAGTATTTGGAGTTGTCCAGCCTTCCCCATGGTCTATAGAAGACAAAGAGATAACATCACATCCATCAATAGTTTTCATCATAGTGATAAAAGGGCTAGCTAGTGACCCTCACTAAGAAGGACCAACATCAATTTTTTCACATGGTGGTGGTGATCTCCAACCCCCTCTCTATGGGTAATATTCCCTTAGTTATCAAGTAGCTCTTGAAGTTTTTTTTTTTTTGGAATTGAATATGTATCCATGCCAAATATGATAGAGAAATCTTATCGTTAATAGAGAACTGACTAGAAGATTCCTCATTGTTGAATAATGCATAACTTTTAAGTTTATGTAATTGAAATAGAATCATCATTTTGATTAAATTATATTAAAAAACTATATAATTTGGCCAATTTATAGAATCCCCAAGGAGGGCCAAGTGTCATACAAAAGGCTTAGGATGCTATGATTAAAAGAGATTTTGTATTCACTACTAGGAAGACTAGAATTTGTGATATGTCCAAAAGGATATTGATGGAAAGACTTATCTCTAATATATGTTAGGTAATTGGGTTGAATAATTTATTGGTGAGAAAGACGTTCCCCAAATGGTAGGCCTTGATAGACCAGACACTAGAGGAAGTGAAATAGTTTGGGTTCAAGTTTGAATTTTAAAAACCTTTCTAGTTATACAAGCCACATTCAGGGCAAGGACTTAAGGTTCTAGTTCTTGTTGAACTTATTGAGAAAAAATGAAAATGGGCTCATCCCCTGATAAAGAAGGTTTGAAAAATAATTTTTAAAGTGAGTATCATAGTTTCACCTCCAATATTTCCATCACGAGCATGGAGGTTGAAGGCATAGCTTGTGGAACATGACATCTATCATCAACCCCTAAATATGGAGGGTGACTAGTAAGTCCATATTACTTAAATTTAGTTTAACTTTTAGCATAGGAAAAGGAGAAGGGTTACAATAAGAAATCAAATCCTTTATCTTGTGAATATATTTTTTGAAAATCCCCAACAATTTTATACCAAGAAATGCAGCCAATAGAAGACTTGAAAAATTGGATGAATTAAGGACTTATTTACTCAAAAAAAATTGTTTGTGTAAAACAAATCTACAAGATAAAATCAACTATCTCAAGATAATAATGGTAGTCAATGTTGATTATTTCTAGTCAACACTATGTTTGATGGAAAATATAGTCTAATTTGGTCAAATTATAAAAATAGCATGCTAAATGACATCAGATGGTAATACAGATCATTGTGTTAGATTGTTTAGATCATAAAAGTGATAAATAAGAGCCAATAGGCCAAAAAGATACAAAAAGGGATAGAAGACTTATCACATCAATCAAATGTATAATAAGTTGAAGAATAACATGATGAAGCAATCAATAAGTTATGTACAATATTTATTTTTATTATTATTTGATTGTTTTTTAATTTTTTAGAATATTTTTTGTAATTAAAGGTCATCCATTATGTCATCCTATTTAGGATTAAATTAATTAGAGTTATAAAAATACATGGCATGTTCCTCTCTACCTTCAATATCCTATTCATTGTTACCATCATGTAGTATCTAAATAATTCTTCCTTCATGTGAAAAAGTGATGCACTATTGATTAGTATCCACTATATCTTACATTTGTTGTAACCATGAGTGTCATAATATAAATGGTACCTGATTTGTATGATAAATAATTCATACCTATTTTTAACAAATTTTAGTCCACAAGCTATTGGGTATATGATATTCAAAGGGCTTATTCCCAATCTACACTATGATGTAATTGATTGATATTATGTCTTATTTTTTGTAATCATCTAACACTAAATTTTTTTAATTTGATTGTGTTTGTAATAATTCCATTTAATGTATACTATAATAGATAGATACTCTTTTAGAGGATATTTTCTACGTATCATATATGTAGATGACATCTTTGGTACTTATGTCGTTAGTGATATTTGTTAATACTACATTAATCTAATAATTTCCTCATGTTTTTATATTTTTATTTTATTGTTGAATGTTTCAAGGTGATTTGTATCATGTCCTATAATATTATGGTAATCATAATTCATTTATAAACATGTTGTTGATTGGTTTCTAGTAGTATGTAATGTAAATAGATTTTTACTTGGCAATATTTTAAAAATTATTATAGGTGTATCTTGATGTTTTATTATTTAAAAAAATGGTGAAACTATTGTACCAAATATATCCACATAGTTTACTAATTTTTTCACAAATTCCATATGAGATCTACTATTGTAACAATTTTTAAATTATAATCTTTAGGCATACCTAAAATATGCTTGCCCTTTGAATCTGGTTGATCTTTAGCAATAAATATTTAATCATCATGATATACCCTTAGACAAATGGGTGTGATTAATGTATGATATAAATACTCGTTAGATGAGTTGAAATATAGGTTACATAGTTGACCATCTTTCATACTAACTATGTGACTACCTAATTCTTCCACACTAGTGTCATAACTATCATACTATCATCAAATCCACCATTCATCCTAATTCATACATATTTATCCTTAATTATTCCTAATCATCCCTAATTCATCATAAGTTATCCCTAATCATGATCCAACTTTAGATCCTAATGTACTAGTCTTGTGTAGTAGAAGTTTCCACTATGCCCAATTAGATGTAACTCATGCTCATAAGACAATTTTACAAAACATTTCATAAAATAAAAAATATTAGACCAATTATGCTTTTTAAAATCATAATGAGAGTGATCTAGACATCTTCATGGTGATGAGTCGATAATTTCTAAGCTCTATAAATGGAAGGAAATGTATTAGCTTATGTTTTTTGAAGGAAGAAAATAGTTGATGCCAAAAGCATACTTTGATTACATATTGGAAGTCCTCTCCAAAAATAATACAAGTTTAAAAAATACATCATGTTTTTTCCAAAACATATGTAAAATTTATTGCCTCAATAAATTAGAGGACTCTGGCACCAAAGTATATCATGGGAGTTGACTATTGATCTCTAAAGCTAGACTATAAAACTCTAGAGCTAGTTTTAGGAATTTGGAGCCACATGAATTTAAATGGATGCAAACATTTTTATTCACTTTGGCTATTCAATTCAACTTCTTTGCAGGTTCTAAGGTTAACACAGCATTCATACAAGTATGGGGAAGGTAGTAAACATCAAAAAATAAGTAAAGAGGATGGAGTTTTGATTCACATTAGTTATTGCAAGTTTAACTCTTTGTTTATTTTGTCTCATTCTTGACTATATGTAGAGGATTGGTTTAGTTGTGTGGAAGTGCAAATAAGTGTTTGATAAGTATAAATTATCCTTGTGTATAAGCTTTAGATAGAGTAGCAATGAATATTCTTCCCATGAAGGCCATGTTTGGGAGTATAGTATACATATATTACATCACATACTAGAAGGGGAGTGAAATTTCCTCCCCCACTAGATTTTTTACCACATTGGGTTTCTTTATTATAAATATTGTGTTTGTTTTGTTCTTTACTCATTTGTATGTTTCATTTTTATGTGTAGTAGGTTGTGCATATCACTTTCAACTCTTGTTTTTCTCATCATTTTATAATTTTAATTGCCTAGAATAGTCGCATAACCAATTTTTTTAAAACTATGATATTAGGATTGGTGTTGATGAGACTTAGTGGATTGGTGTTCATGAGAATAGTCACATAACTAATAGTCATATCACATTGCATTTTTTTGCATATCACTAGAGCAAGTAGTGCTAGTGGACAAGCTGTCCTAATTAAATTTAAAGTAGATATTGTTGAGAAGTGTTGTAATTTATGTCAAGTTTGATGTCATTGATGTCCATGTGTAGGTAAAAGATAGAATTTGAAGGCAACATAATGTCTCTTCTATTGAGAGAAAATTTGAATGAAACCTAATGATTCTTATATTTATGTTCAAGATCATTTAAATGGTGTGATAATGATGTTTTATGAATGTTATTATTTGATAGTGTCATTAAGGTAATCGTGTTTGAGTATTAGTCCTTGAGTACAAAGTATCTTGAGAAGCCTAATCATAACAAACATAGTCATATCATGAGCATGTGCATGATGATCATAAAGAGGTATGTGCATAGGTATGATATTATTTGATGAGAATGAAAGGAATTTGATAAATTTTTATAATCATCAACTAGTGTTTCAAGGTCAATCATCAAGTTTCAAGTGCTTGAGAAGCCTAGTCATGACACTAGTCATGACATGTAAAGTTCTAGTGAGAAGGTTTGAGCATGTTGGCTTAGTTAGTTGTATGCGAAAAGGCATAAGAGGCTATATTAGGTTCATTTATAATGAATATGAAGCATTGGATCACCTAGGATAGTTATAAGGTGAGCCTACAGGGGTAAGACCTTAAGTTCAAATCCGTAACTAGACTAATTCTAGACCTTGTCTAACCTAATGATGTGTCAAAAGGTGTTGGGAAGGCATATTAAGGATGTATGTAAGTGGTTGAGGATGTTAATAGGTTTTCTGTCATGTATATGAGGTTTTGAGATCTTGGACAGTGGTTACAAGGTCATTTTCAAGGCCTAATGTGGTTTATAGGTCAAGGGTGTTCGCAAGGCATATTAAGGATGTATGGAACTAGTTGAGGATGTTAATATATTTTGTGTCATGTATATGAGGTTTTGATATCTTGGAAAGTGGTTACAAGGTCAGTTTCAAGGCATAATGTGGTTTATAAGTCAAGGTCTAAGCAAGCAATGAGAGAGAGTATGGCCTAATGGGGTATGAGATTATATTTCCAAGGTAATTACGGATATATGAGTTTTTTTATAGGTATGGTATATTTTTTCAATCATGTTCACAAATTTTGAGGTCGTGGTTTTCAAGAAAAGACATTAAAAGTGGTTTTAAGGTCTCTTGAGTGCACAAAATGAAGGGTTCTCAACCTGAGGACTTTTAGATGTTCATTGGAATGTGTAACATTTACATAGGAACATAATATATTAAGGAGATATTTTTGAATGGTCCTAGATAGAATATCTAGGCATTAGTTTGGAAATGAGGGGCAGTCTTTTATGAACAATCGTTAAGACCATAAACAATGTTAACATTTTCTAAAACCCTAACAATGACCTAATGTGAAATATATTGTTAAAAAATCCAATAATGATCTCAAATGAATATAAAAAATATTTAATCATGTAATCATCTCTCCCAGTCATAACCAAGTGTGATGGATTGTCTGGTGTGTGAGTAGACCCTACAATAAAGTGCTAATTTCTCATAAAATTGTTGTAACAGTCAAATTTGACCAAGTCAAAGTTGATAAATGAATTTGGGAAAAATTTTGATACTTATATTTTGTGTCCATGGTGGTTTATATCCATGTTCTATCCCTCAAGGGTGCTAAACTAATCATCCATGTTGACCATTTGATAATACACCTAATGGTTAAAATAGTGAAAAACCAAGGCAACAGTGAGAATATGTTTAGGGATATGTTATCATGGAATAGGTATAAATTTAAGTGCATGGATAAATTTTTAAATACTATTAGGATATTTTTATATTGGCTATAAGTTTTTAATTTTACTGTATATGATAAAAATGTTGCTCATAAGTTGACCTATCTAGTTTAGATTATGACATTAATATTTATGAACAATATTTCCATTTGACCATATTATATTTCTATGTGAGAATGGTATAATTATATAATAATATCATCCACATACATCATAATTCTCTATAAATGGTCATACAAGTTATTGAATCTCATTATCACCATGATTGTGCTTTAAGGAAAATTGGTAGTTCTAGGTAAGCAAATTATAGAGATGAGTTTAAGGATCTATGCTCTGAATTAATGTGTTTAATCCATATTGTGTTATTAATTGTTAATTTAAAGTAGTAATCATAATTTTGGAAATATTTGAAGTTAGTAAAAGTGATTTAAATGTTAAATCCAATATGGCTTTTCTATCTGAGTGAGGTCTGTGAGAGAGAAGGTCGACAAATTGGTGTGCAAGACCAATAATTTCCATTAAATATGATGATAATTTTTTTGTATGTTATTATATTTTTTTAGGATCATATTGGTTCATTTTAATTAATTTAGTGTGTTTCTTCAAGTGTCATAAGTTCAAGTTTCCATGACTGTGTTTTGAGGCTGGTTGGTAGTTCATAGTGAGCATATTACAGAGAAGCATTTGAGACTATATACCCTAAGTTGAACTATACAATGAATTTTTTGATGACCCTAATTTAATTAGTTTTATGAATAATTTATTTATTTCCATGGTTTTTATCTAATTGGTGTTTCATCTTTAGTAATTCAAGATAGATTTTCTATAGGTTCACAGACCTAATTGTGAACAGTACTAATGCTCTGCTTCAAGTGATGATTGGAATTAAAAAATGTTATGGATCATAGATGAGCCTATTAAAGGTATATTTTATTGTTTTATTATATTTTTGGAGTTTTAAAGTGTTTCAAAGAAGGTAAAATGTAACGAGTCCTAAAGTAGACCTAATGGAATTAGGTATCTATGAGACCTAAAGATGGAATGAGAGCTAATTGAGGTAAGTCAGACATAGAGGGACCAAAATCACATTTGATTCATGTTTATTAGATTTAATAATATATATTTCATGGATTACATAATAAGGTAAGGGTGTTTGGCTGAGCAAGAAGGATGTGAACAAGAAGCTTGCATAAATACAAGGCAGTTTTAGGCCTATTTGTGTGTGGTGAAAAGAGAAAGTCAATAAATGACACATTACAGAGTAAAAGGAGGTATTTTAAACCACCATGTGAGTATATATTATCTATGATTAATATTTGATAGAAGTTTTGTGTATGAGGATCAAGGTCATATTACTTAATTAGTCTTGAAGAGACCTGATTAAGCGAAGAGACCTAGAAGGTTGTTTGAAAGGGATAAGAGTGTGAAGAGATAAAGAGGTGGTCATCATCTGTTGGTTGAGAAACAAGATTTAATAAAGCTGATCAAATAAATTAGGTGGTTGAGTTCATGTTGATTTATCTAGGGTTTGGGTGTGTCCTTTCAATTTGGTGCTTGTTAAAGCCTTGCTGAGTTCGTGCTTAGTTAGATATAATTCATGCTCCATGTGAAGTGTGTGATTCAATAAAAAAAATTATATTACTATAGTATATTTGTGAATATCATTGGGTTTTCTTTCCCTTTAGGTTTTCCCACATATGTGATGTGTTCATGTGTTTCATGCTTATTTGAATAGGTGCTTATACTTGCTAGATATATGTGCTTATTTGATTAGTTCAAGATTGTTTAAGTGAAAGTGATATTAAAGGTTTTGAAGACCTATTCATCCACCCCTTTAAAAAACTTTCTTCCATAGTATATTTCCATATGTAAGTGGTAACATTAGATAAAAAGGCCCATAATGATGAATAAGATGCATGAACAATAGAGAAGTGATTTCACAAGATTGAAGGATATCTCATTGGGGGATATTTTAATTAAAAATGTGCCTCCAAAATAAATTTTTAAATTATGACATATGAAAACAATGTAAATCAATTAAAGTATGACATCATCCCTTAGGCTTGACATCACTTTAAAAAATATATTATTTTTTATCAATTATATAAAACTTACTATTTCCTCTAAACTAATCCACTTTGTATAAAATAACCCTACTTGATTTATTCCAATATCTTCACTTTTAATATAAAGTGTAAAGTTCTTTTTTTTCATATTAATGTACATAGAAGGTAATATTGGTAGATATAGCCATCACCACCATTATAGTATCTTTGTGCAGTCACTTCTTCTACTCTTAAAATCTCTGCCAAGCCCTCTCTGTGGCTACCTCTTATATTCCATGTCATTGATATTCAAGGTTCAAACCTCCCAAAATAACCGCTCTTTTTATCTCAACTATTTCAACTCAAGTGGAACCACATTCCATTTCAGTCAAGGATTTTAATGGACTCATAAATCCCACTTTCCCTAGACTACAAATATGCATTTATCTCCATGTCTGGATAAGACATAGATGTAATATATATGTACTATGGTTATGTTTCTTTTCAAGAGTGTGACCCTATTCATTATTTTTCCTACATTTAATAATTATGTCATGATTTCATTATGAGTTTCATTATACATTGGTCGGTGCATATCTAATTTTATGTTATTATGAATTGATGGGATAACTCAATACATTATTTTTTATATAAGAAAACCTCCTTTCAATTCCACTAAAAATTATTTTTAATACAAGGATACCTCCTTTCAATCACCATGCACATATATGATAATGAATGCAACATAAATTTTTCATGCTAAAAAATAAAATTCATGTCATTAAAATCTACTTCTATTAAATGAAAAGCCACAGTCATGGAGAACAAACTCACTTCACTTATGGTCCACTTACTAGAGTATCTTCAACACTAAAAAACCTCATGATTCTTAGAAAAAGGGTTATTAATCTACCTCTATCAAAAATTTATAGTGGATTGAATTTTCCACTCCAAGACATAAATTATAAATCCAAGGTAAATATGAAATCAAATCTACTTCGTTTGGTCAATAAAATATGTTTGAAATGGCATCAAATTTTAACTCTAAAGTTAATCTTAACACCTCCCATGAAGATGTAATATATGTATCTCAAACAAGGGAATCCTAATAATTACACATTTTGAAACTCTTTTATTACCCAGTTAGTTTTGTAAAATTACCATGAAGGTGTAATGGTTGGGAAAAGTGAGTAGAGAGTTGGCACCTTTAGAGTCACATAATAGTTGTAGATCTTCCACAAATTATGTGGTGCATTATTCAACCATAAAATAGTGTATATATGGTGGAGGATCAGATGAACCTAAAAATAAATTTACTATATTTAAAAATATATTTTATCAAAACTTCTTTTTCGTTGATTGATGAGAGCTCCAAAAAAATTTAGAAACTTAATATTGAGTTTGTTTTTTTAGAGTTAAAAAATCTTAAAGGCTATCTAAAAAAATATATAAAGTATAATGACAAAGTCTATTTATCATTTATTATCTAAATATGTGGCCCCACTTCACCCATGTGGTTAAGTGATTTTTTATTATTTTTATTTAATTAATTTTTGAAATAAAAACATTTTAAATATTTCTTACAAGGCCCATTTTACATCTAAATTTCACCTAATGAGCATTCCTCTTTCTAGGATAAATATTGAATGGTTGGAGTTCATTCTTTCGATTCTTATGGATAAGCTTGGTTTTTATACAAAGATATTAAAATCAAACATAGAGTATGCACTTTATACCCATGATAATAAAGAAGAAGAACCCCATACCAATCAAACTCCACCTTTATTCAAGGCTGAGGTGAAGGTCATAATTCAACCATATGATGGGAACATGAATGCAAGGAGGCTATACCATGGGCTACCCATATTTCGGTATATTTAAGGTTGAATTATATTAATGAAAGCCAATAAATTTATTAAGGTTAAAGTTCAATAATCATTCTTTAAATTGGTTTTCTACCTTTGTTTAATCTTTATTTGTTAAGAAGTTTCCTCGTATTACTAGGTGGAATGATTTTAAGATGCTAATCAAGAATCAATTCTACCTATTTTTTAAGACAAATATAGTTCCACTTATTACCAATATCTTAGGAAAAATAAAGGCCAAAGCATGTAAGAGTATAGAAATGAGTTCCAAAATAATATTATCTAGATGGGCAAACATGTAGTGGACTATGACCTCTTGAAGAAGTATGTGGATCGACTCTATAAATATATTTGAGGAGATTAGTCCCCTTGACCAAACTTACAAATGTACATGAGGATTGTTCTCAAGTTCACTACTTGGATATGGATAGGAAGAAGGATTTGTCTACCTTTTAAAATAGCTTCAATCAACAAGGCAACTCTAAAAAAAAGGTGAAATGTAAAGAGAAAGGTAAGAAAAATGCTACTTCCATATCTAAAAAGGGTACTAAAATACATTATGGTGAACGTAATTTTGATTTTAATTCAAAGGATAAATTTGTTAATATCTATCTAAAATTTCATCCATTCAATAAAAACAAGAATAAATAGGATACAACTTCTCTTAAAGGTGAAAATATTGGTTAAACCTTTGAGATAGATGATACTTTGTGTTGTACCTCCATCAATAGAGATCTATGTTTGGGTATTATTAGTGATTAAGAGATCTATATTTCTAAGATTTTTTGTATTACAATTGAAATAAAGAAAATAAAAATGTGTACTCTTTTTTATACTTGTTCACAAGAAAACTTAATAACTAAGGATTTGATAGACAAATTGGGGTTTGAGACTTACAATAATCTGATCCTGTATTATTTTGGTTGGGTAATTAAAGTTGTAGACATCAAGGTGACCAAACAATGTAAATTTAATTTTGATATTAATGTAAATTTTATTAATGAAGTTATAGTGGATGTTATTCCTATTGATGCGTGTGGTCTAATGTGTTTCATCCCTTCCTTGTACATCCAGGATGCAATCTCCATGAGTGGAGAGCCAAAAAATACCATTCAATAAATTATGGAAAGAGTGACATCATTTTAACCTAAAAATGTGATTCTCAAATATCTTTGGTATGTGCTTCTAAATCTAAAAAGCTTATTAATGCTATATGGAAGTTTACCAATCTTCTTTTGAGAAATATTCAAGATAAATATGTAGTTTTACATAATAAATATTATAGTGTGTTTACTAACAAAGAGTATAAGTGGATGGGAGATATAGTATAGTAGTTCAAATAGGTTTTCCATGAGCCTATAGGGTTACAACTACCAAGTCCTGTTGAGCAAAAAATCAATTTTTTTTAATTATCCTCATCTAAATCATGGGTTATATCTAGGAAATCCTTAAAGGAAGCTAATGAGTTAAAAAAGTGTTTATAGTCTTTGATTAGAAAAGGTGTAATATGTTATAGTAACTCTCCATGTGGTTATCCTATTATTTAAGTACGTAGGAGAGATGACACATGGAGAATGTGTGTTGATTATAGATCACTTAAAAATATTACTATCAATAATAGGTTTCTTCTTCCACATATGTATGATTTTATTGCTCAACTTAAGCGTGGCAATTATTTTACTAATCTTGATTTTAAATACAAGTATCCCATGTATGGAGTAAGGAAGATGAAATTTGGAAAATAACATTCAAAATAGGGTAGGGCTTGTATTAATCATTGGTTCTACCTTTCAGGCTATGTAACACACCAATTACCTTCATGCAGTTGATGAATGAAGTAATGAGGTAATTTATTGAATAAATTTTCATTATATATTTGGATGATATACATATTTTTAATATAAATTTTGAAGAACATATTGATCATCTTTAAAAAATTGCATCTTTTGAAGGAGAATAAGTAAGTGTTAAATGAGAAGAAATGTGAGTTTTCTCAAAAATCACTTGTCTTATTAGGGCATGTGGTTAGATATGGGGAATTTATAATTAATCCAAATAATGTAGATATCATCATGAATTGGTCAAGGCCTTCTTATGTGGCTCAGACAAGAAGCTTTGTGAGTGTAATTTAATATTTGAGTAAGTTCATCAAGAACTTCTCTTCCATAGTTACACCTTTAAATGCCATTATAATAGTTGGTAAGAATTTTACATGGGGTAGGGATAAATAAAGTGTATTTTAGTTTTTAAAATATAATATTATCCATTCTCCAATTTTATAATCACCTAACTTTTATCTATACTTTGAGGTGGAAATAAATTCTAGTCACTATGCTATGGGGGTTGTTATACATCAAGGAGGTAATCCGATATGCTACCATTCTAAGTTATTTAATGGAGTAATTTCCAATTATTTTACATATAATAAGGAATATATGATCTTATTAAAATGGTCAAGAAATGTAATCACTATCTCATGGGTAAGGAAATTATTTACCATAAAGATCATCAACCTCTCCTATTTTTTCAATCTCAAACTAAACTTTAGCAAACCAAACAATTTAAGTGGATGATATTTTGGCAATAATTTCACTTGATTATCAAATATAATAATGTTGTGACTAAAATACTATTTGATATGTTATAAATATATGTTTTTATTTGAACCATGGTAACCATAACTCTTCTTGTGTCTTTTATGTATGAATCATATGTATAGGGATATTAAGATGATGCATATTTTTAGGAGCGATTTGTTTAAGCAAGAAATTAACAAGGTGAAAGTTTTGATCCCAAGGAGGATTATTACCTTCAATATGGAATTCTCTAAAAAATTTATACGCTTTGTGTGTCCAAGAAATAAATATTTCACATAATGAGGGAGGCACATAATTCACAAGTTACAAGAAATTTTGGTGTTACAAATATTGTTGCACATTTAAAAAGGTATATTTATTAGCCTAATATGTATGTAGATGTTTTCAAGTTCATAAGAGGATGTTTATTACATATTAAAATAAATCTTAGTAATAAGAAATTTGACTCATATATTCCAATACCAATTTATTATATGCCATGGTAAAGTATTCCATGGATTTTATAGGCATGTTGCCTATGTCAAGGAATGGGCATGACTATATATTTGTGGTTATAGAGTGGTTTAATAGGATGTGTATTATTGTTTAGTTCAAGAAGATCCTCATAGGCAGTGATGTACCTAAATTAGTGTTTGATAATGTGTTGGTTCAATTTGTTTTTCCTAGCTCTATTACTTTAAATCAATACTCAACGCCGATTGGGATATTTTGGGCCACACTATGGGAGGAGATGGGTATCGAGATAAAATGATCTAACACTTCTCATTAATAAACTAATGGGAAAACTGAGGTCATGAAAAAAACATTGGTATAACATTTTAAATGTATGATAGGAAACATCCTAGGACTTGGGATGAAAGTTTGGTGTATAATCAATACTCCAAAACCAAGGCTTTACATTCTTAAAATAGTAAATGTCCTTTTAAAACTTATCTTGGCTACTTAAATCCATATGAATTTGATTTTGTTTTGAGAAAAATATATAAATGTAATGGTAAATTAGATTTATATATTGACAAATTTGATAAATTCATTGAAAACACTAATCTAATTCATCTCTAAGTGAAAAAGATGTTAAAGGACACTCATTCTTAGTATAAGTCAAGACATGATCAGTGTATGGCTAAGCATAGTTTCTATGTTGGTGAGAAGGTATGGTTGTACTTGAGTAGAAAAAGGCTCCAAGGTAAGTTAAATAAGTTTAAGCCTCTTTGGTATAGTCTATTCTAAATTATGAAACAAGTGGGAAAGAATGCTTTTAGACCTACTTTACCTCCTTATATGAAGATCTACTCAGTTTTCAATGTTGAGAACTTATGTATTTTTTATCCTTCTATTTTAGATAATGAATATTAAGTTCTTTAAATTAATGATCTCATTATATATAGTTAGTTTCCATTAGAGGAGAATGTTATTTTTTATAATAAGGAAAGGACACCATGAAAAGGAGTGAAATAACATTAACGAGGTGGGTGAAAGGGTTATCTACCTAAAAATCACAAATGATATTCCATAAAAGATGTGGAGAATAAATTTTGTTAATTACAAGATTCCTAAAGCCTAAAGAGACACTTAAGCCTAAAATTAGGGCTTGTGATCTAAATTTGGATCGTAATGTACTAGTCATATGTATTAGATGTAGCTCATGTTCATAACAGATTTTTTTAATATATTTTATAAACTCAAGAATATCAAACTAGATATGCTTATTTTATAAAATAGAATGAGGTTGATCTATACATTTAAGTTGCAAGCTCTTAAAATGGAAATAAAAGTACTAATTTTTGTTGTTTGGTAAAATAACATATGGTTCATGTCAAAATTATATTTTGATTATATATTCGAGTTCCTCTAAAAAAATTATACATGTTTAAAAAATGGCACATGATTTTGAGGTCATGTGAAAATGTTATGTAATTTATAATTTAAATAACTCTAACATTGGATTTGATCTCAGGAACTAACTATTGATCACTAGAGTTATAATGCAAAATTTTGGAGCTAGTTGTAGGACTTCATATCCACATGAATTTAAATGGTTTCAAACATTTTCATTCACTTTGGTTATTTGGTTTAGGTTATTGGTGGATTATAAGGTTGAGATATCATTAATACAAGTTTGTGAAAGGTGGTAAACATCATAAAACATAGTGAGAAGGATGCAAGTTAGATTCACATTATTTGTTGTAGGTTTTATTTTATGTTCATGTTATCTCATTTTTTCCTAGTTGTAAATGATTGATTTAATTATGTGTAAGTGTATATAATATTTTGATAAGTGTATATAATCCATGTGTATCATTTTTTTATAGAGTGATAGTAAATATTTCTTAAGCAAAATGTAGAGACCCTAATTCTGCCACCTTAGTGTCATCACCAATCTATTATTATCTGCTCTGCCATTTACCCTAATTCATTCATATTTATCTCTAATTAACCATAATTTATATTTATCATCCCTAATTCATACTTAATTCTTAAACTAATCTACCCTAACATCTTGAAACCCTAATTTGGTCATCATTATAACCCTAATCTCATCACTTGATAATCCTAATAATATCATCAACACATTCCTAGACAAACCACATCACACCACCATCATAATCAATTAATCACACTATCATAATCCTTTCATGACCTCACCAAATACCACTAAATAATCCTTTGGGTTAATAAAATAATTAATCATTGTGATTTAGCTTATTATTTATAATAATAAAATCAATGCACAACCAGAAATCAAAATAAATCAAATCACCCAATCTCTAATCAAATTTCAAAATCCAGAGTCAAAAATAAATAAATCAAGCCCACGTATAATAAAATTATATCCATAAATTATTAACCTCACTCACTCAATAATCCATTCCCACTCATTTAATGAGAATGTTGACTCAATCCTAGCCATCTAATTCTAATCAAATCCAGTCATATATTTCCTGCATCCATAATTTTTAATTTTAACCCTCCTCCTTTATTTTGAAAAAACTTCAAGAGCATAAATAAAACATGTACATTTATTGAGTAATATTTAATATAATAATTATATAATTCCATTATTAAAACAAGCTATCAACATCATCATAGTATCTCATCATTCGTCTAAGGAAAATGGTATCAAAATTCTTGCATTGGTCCACTTGAGAATCCACAATCATCATCAAGCTTGAAAATTTTGATATAAAGTGGAGGTTTTCATGATAGGTATAGGTATATTTCTCTCCTTTCAAGATAAATTAAAATAATTATTATTAATTTATATTAAGTATTTGATATTGTTTTAAATTTATATTGCATAAGTCTATGTTTTGCATGATTACATTTTTGACACATCTGGTGGGATAACCCCCATTTTATTTTTCATTTATCCTTTGTGTTAAGGAATTTTTCTCAATTTATTTAAATTTGATTCCTATTAGGGTTAAATTTGAGTATAATTTGTCATTTATAGGTTTAAAAACTCATTTTATAAGCATTAGTGTTAATGCCTTGTGTAGTGATGTCTCCATCCTTAGGAATGATGTTTGTATAGGAATCATTAGAATATTCATTTTTCATATAAAATATATATATATTTTTTAGGATTTAGCATATACACCCTATAGTTAGATGTCTAAATATTATGTTTCAATATTTACATCCTCTTTTATTCAATTTATAAGTCATGTTGTTCAGTGACTATGCCTTATCATTCAGTGTTTGTGCCCTAAATGATTTCATTTATGCCAAGTTATTCAGTATATTCACATTATATTTTAGCATTTGTATCCTCTATCATTTTGTGATTATTCCATATGGCTTATCATCTTCACCCTATATTTTTTCATCTTCACCTTACATCTTAATATATGTGTCTTTTATCATTCAATGTCTTCATTCTATAGTTTGACATCTACACACTATAGTTTAGTGTTTGTGCCCTGTTGTTTGGCATATGTGATCTATGTTTTTACCACATGCACACTATGTTTTGACATATTTTTCCTCTATCTATCAGAATTTTTTCCCTCATATTTGGTATTGGTGAAATAGAGAATGGATATTGGAAAAATATGATTATGGTGTTTTTGGTGTTGGCACCTATGGCATGTTTAAAAACTATGTTATTTAAAAAAAACCTCATCTTCATGCTCATTTGGTGGTTAATTTAGTCTATTATAAAAATTTGGTAAGTAAAAATAGGTATTTAGGTGAGTTATAGCAAGAACTAGTCCTGCCTGTTATTATGAAGGAGCCATAAGTGGTAGATTTAGCCAGGAAGATTGGGGAAACTCGGGATTTTCTTGAAAAGTTAGAAAAATGGGGAATTATATCGCCAAAATTTATTATTAAAATATGTGAGATTATTTAACTTGAATCTTAGTTGATTAAATCTCTTTTACAAGATCCTCATGGTAATCTAGTTCAAGATTCTAGGTTTTAGGAGGTCAATGTGGAAAAGCATGAAACAAGGATAGGTGAAAATAAGGGGAGTGCCTTTGAAAGAGAGAAGGAAAAAAAATTAGAATAAGATCTTAATTCTTATGAGATATTTTCTATCTCCCAAGTTCAATGCACTTTATCTCATCTTAATTGGGGTCTTAAAAAGAAAAGGGGAAGGAAGTTAGAAAAAAAGTGGTAGGGGAAATGTTTTGTGATAGGCAAGGTACCTTGCATCATTTTTTGGAAGCTAGAAATCAGGGGGTGGAACTCCTTCATTCTAAATCATGAATCTCCTATCTTTTAATGTGAGAGACTTGAATACTCCTAGTAGGAGATGTGTCGTGAAACTTATTTTTTTGGCTAAACCCCTTGATGCACTTCTTATCTAAGAAACCAAATTGAGTCTTGTGGAAGCCACTAATATTATGAAAATAAGTTGGTCTAAATGGGATAGTCTTTTTTTGAATCATCTAGGGTTTTTGGAGGTTTGGCCATTATTTTTAAGTTATGATGGTTAGCATGGTGGTAGTGGCCTCAGGTCTCTAGTGGTAACTATGTAGGTTTTCTAGATTTTCTTCTAATTCTAGTTTTTTGTTCTTTAACTTATGTGGTCTTAATAATGCTAATTACAAATGAAAATAATGGAAAGATATTTTGGATATGTTTTCATGGTTTCCAAAGGTTAAAATTTTATTGAAGGGGAGATTTTAATGCCATTCTCCTAGCTTAGGACAAGTTTGGAGGAGTGATGACACCCTAACCTTCTTAGGTGGACTCTAGTGAGTTTGTGTCTGTAAATAAGCTAATGGACATGGTCCCCAAATCAATTTGGTTTACCTAGAATAATATAAGGGTGGAATTTTATAACATCATAGATCATGTTGATATATTTTTTATTAAATCTATTTTTTTAGTGATTGGGGGGTCTGGATTTTGGATTTAGTGGTGTCTGGTTCTGATCATTTTCTAATTATTTTCAAATTTATTAAATAGTATCCTCTTGAGTGATATCATTTTAAGTTTGAAATGATGTGTCTAAGGGATCTGTCTCTCTTCTAGAATATGAAGGATTTATGGTCCCATTTCCATTCATCCTCTGGTTCTCTTATGTATAAAATGACCAAGAGTCTTCAGTTTATTAAAGGGTGCCTTAAAAGGTGGAATGCAAGAAATTTAAAAATATTTTTCAATAAAAATTCAAAATTGAAGATACCTTACTATATTTTAATGAGTCAGTGATGAAGGTGGGGATGAATTTGGTGGATTTATCTTTAAAAAATAAGATTATGCAAGATTACTAGTAAATTCTACTTAGGGAATAAATTCACTGGAAATAAAAATCAAGGGTGAATTGGCTTCAAGATGGTGATAGAAATTCCAATTTTTTCCACAAATCCATGATGGGTAAAAGGTTATTGATGTCTATTTAAATTATTAGATCAATAAATAATGAGTTACTAAAATCCCAAGAGGATATTTGGGTAGAAGTTATATCTTCATTCAACAATTTGCTTTTAGGTGAAGAGCAGTCAAATCTTATAGTGTCAAATCTAAATCTTGAGTACATTCCTAAATTGATTTCACATAGTCAAAATGCTCAATTTATATCCCCTTTAACCTAGAGTAAATTTGGGTGGTTGTTTTCTCAATGGAAAAATAAAAATTTCCATGCCATGATGGTTTCTATACTACTTTATTTCAATCTTTCTAGGAGATCATGGGTGAAGATGTGCTTAATATGGTAGAAGAATCTTGTTACTAAAGGAAAGTAGCTCCAAATTTAAATGTCACCTTTATCTCCCTCTTTCCTAAAGGGTATTCTCAAGTGAATTTTAGTGATTCATGTCCTATCTCTTTAGTTAATCTAGTGTATAAAATCATCTCTAAATCATTAGCCAATCACATCATGTTGTTGTTAGATTCTTTTGTTTCCCAACAACAAGAGGGTTTATACCAGGGAGGAATATCTAAGAAGGAATTATTATGTCTCATTAAATTATCCATACCCTCTCTCATAATCACTAGAAAGGGATGTTTATAAAACTTGATATCAGTAAAGCTTATGATAAGGTTAATTGACACTTCTCAAAGTGTTGGAAAATTTAGGCTTCAGCAAAGATTGGTGTGATTAGATCTTCAGTTATGTAGTTGGTCCAAAATTATCTATATTGATCAACATAAGTCCTGTTAGATTATTTAAATCTTTGATTGGTATAAATCAGGGAGATCTTATATATCCTTTTATTTTTATTATAATAACTAAGACATTGGGTCAAGTTGTGCATCCAGCCAAAATTGAAAATAAGGTGTCTAGGTTGAATGTGGTGGATGAAATGGATATCCTGACCCATCATTAGTTTACTGATGATACATTCCTTTTTGGGTTTACTATTTTGGATGAGGATTATGAATTTAAAGTTATCTTGAATATCTATGATTAGGTGTTAGGTTAGATGATAAATGAAGGTTAATCTGAAATTTTCTTTGTTAATTTCAATGAGGTAGAAGAAAGGGAGATTACTACTGTACTTGGCTTCAAGATTGGTAAAATCCCTAAAAAATACCTAGGGGTCTGATTATTTAGTAGGCATTATCAAATTGATCTTTTGGGAGGGTTTAATAAATAATTTCAAATATTATTTAGATTCCTAGCAAGGGAAGTGGCTGACCTTAGTAGATAAAATTACTTTGATTAAATTAGTTTTGATTTTGCTTCCTACATATAACTTCTCCATTATGTATCCTCCTTACAATGTGATATAATTAATAGATAAAATAATGAAGGATTTACTTTGGCGAGGTGCCTCAGATAAAAGTAAAGTTCTCCCCTTATCAAATGGGATAGAGTTTGTAAACATAAAAAGTTAGAGGGAGCTAGGATAAAAGAGATTCATATTAAAAACTTAGCTCTGTGATCCAAGCTGGGTTAGATGATGATTAAACATCCAAACTCATTATGGAGTAGACTTATTAGGTTCAAATATCTTGGTTTAAACTATCACTGGAGTATGGTTTCAATAGTTAATTCACTTAAAGGATCTCCTATATGGAATTTTTTGCTAAAATGTAGATCAATCATAGTAAATCTTGTGCTTTGGATAATAAATAATGGGAGAAGAGTGGATTTTTTTCTTAAATATTTGAATGGGAATAAGCCAAATGTGGATCTCTTCAATGTTCTTGAGGCATGGTAGTATCTACAAGAGCTATGGGGAAATAAGGTGGTAGACTATTTAGAGTATCAAATTTGTCAAGGTGTTGTTGGTTGGAGATGGAAAAGCTTGATGGATATGTAATTCTTGCATGATCAATGTAGGGATATTTATACTTGACTATCTTTCAAGAAAGTGTTATCAATGATAAATTAGATGGCCTACATTAAATTATGAATGTTTTTAGTAGTATGTAATGTAATTATATTTTTATCGGATAACATTTGAAAAATTATTATGGGTGTATCTTGATGTTGTACTATTTATAACAATGTTGAAAATATTGTACCAAATATATCCACATCATTTACTAAATTTTTACCAAATCCCATATGAGATATACTATTATAATCATTTTTAAATTATAATCTTTATGCATAAATCATGATATACCTCTAGACAAATAGGTGTGAATAATGTATGCTATAAATACTCATATGACGAGTTGACATATAGGTTACATAGTTGATCATCTTTCATATTAACTATATGACAAGATAATTCTTCCACGCTAGTGTTGTAACCATTATACAATCATGAAATCCACCATTCATCTAATTCATACCTATTTATCCTTAATTATTCCTAATCATCCCTAATTCACCATAAGTTATCCCTAATAATGATCCAAGTTTGCATCCTAATGTACTAGTCATGTAGTAGAGGTTTCCACTATACCCAATTAGATGTAACTCATGTTCATAAGATAATTTTGTAATACATTTCATAAAATCAAAAATATTAGACATATTATGTTTTTTAAAATCATTATGGTGGTGATCCAGACATCTTCGTGGTGATGAATTGATAATTTACATGCTTTGGAGATGGAAGAAAAAGTACTAGTATATGTTGTTTGGAGGAAAAAATGGTTCATGCCAAAATTATATTTTGATTACATAATGGAATTCCTCTCCAAAAAATACATCACGTGTTTTCCAAATCATATGCAAAAGTTAATGCCTCAATAAATTAGAGGACTTTGGCACCAAAGTTTATCATGGGAGTGTACTATTGATCTCCAAAGCTAGACTATAAAATTTTAGAGCTAATTTTAGGACCCTGGAGCCATATGTATTTAAATGGTTTCAAACATTTTTCTTCACTTTAGTTTTTCACTTCAACTTCTTGGTAGGTTTTAGGGTTGAGAGAGGATTCATACATGTCTGAGGAAGGTAGTAAACATCAGAAAACATAGTGAAGAGGATGGAGTTTTCATTCACATTATTTGTTTCAAGTTTGAATCTTTGTTTATGTTGTCTCATTCTTTCCTAGATTTAAATGATCCTTTTAGTTGTGTGGAAGTATAGATAAGTGTTTGATAAGTGCAAAATATCCCTGTGTATAATTTTTGGATAGAGTGTCAATGAATATTCTTTCCATGAAGGCCATCTATGGTAGTACCTTATACATTTATTACATCACATACTAGAATGGGATTGAAATTCCCTCATACACTAGATTTTTTCCCACATTGGGTTTCTCTATGATAAATCTTGTGTTTGTTTTGTGCTTTGCTCATTCATAAGTTTCATTTTTATGTGTAGTAGGCTGTACATATCACTTTCAACGCTTATTTTTTACATATTTTACAATTTTTATAACCTATAATAGTTACATAATAAATTTTTGTTAAGATATGAGAATAGGATTAGTGTTGATGAGACTTAGTTTAATATTCACCTCGTTTACCAATCAAATTATTATCAAATCTAGTTAAATCAATATTTTGTGTCTTTGTGACTACATTGCATGTTTTAACTTGTCACTAAATCATGTAGTGCTAGTGCACAAGGTGTCCTAGTTGCATTTAAATTAGATATTATTGAGATGTTTTTTCATTTATGTCAATGTTGATGTCATTGATGTCAATGTGCAAGTCAAATAGAGAATTTAAAGGCAACCTAATGTCTCTTATGTTGAGAGATAATTTGAAGTAAACCTAAGGATTATTTTACTGGTTGTTTTCAAGATTATTTTAGTGCTGTGATAATGTTTTCTGATGAATATTATTTTCTTTATATCATCATTGAGGTAAGCATGTTTGATTACTACTCTGTGAATACAAGGTGTCTTGAGAAGCCTAGTCATAACAAACATAGTCATATAATGAGAATGTGCATGATGAGCATTAAGAGGTATGTGAAGAGTTATGATATTATTTTATGAACATTAAAATAATGTGATAAATATATATAAGCATCAAGGAGTATTTCAAGGTCAGTCATCATGTTTTAAGTACTTGAGAAGCCTAGTCATCACATGTTAAGTTCTAGCAAGAAGGTTAGATCATGGTGGATTGGTGATATGAATGCATAGAGGCATAATAGGTTGTATTAGTTTTCTTTAGAATTCATATGAGGCATTGGAGACTCCAGAGAGTTTCAAGGTGGGCCTACATGGGTAAGACCTTAAGTCTAAGTCCTCAACTAGACTAGTTCTAGACCCCACCTGACCTAATGAGGTGTCATGAGGTGTTGTTAAGGAATATTAAATATTTATGGAAGTTTTTTTGCATTATAATAAATTTTATGTCATGTATACAATGTTTTAATAGATTAGATAGTGGTTAGAAGGTCAATTTTAAGGACTAATGTGGTTTACAAGTCAAGGTCTTAGTAAATAATGAGAAAGAGTATGGCCTAATGGGATATGAGGTTTTGTTTCCAAGGAAAGTATGGATAGATGAGTGTTTTTAGAGGTATGGTATATTTTTTAGAGTATTTTCACAAATTTTGAGGTCATGGTTTGCAATAAAATGCACGAAAATGGTTTTAAAGTCTTGTGAATGCACAGAATGAAGGGTTTTCAACCCGAGAAAGACCTTTAGATGTTCATTAGAATGTGTAAACATAAGATATTAAGGATATATGGGTATGTGTCCTAGGTAAGATATCTAGGCATTAGATTTATAAATAAGGGGTAGTCTTTTATGAACAATCATTAACACCAAAAATATTGTTAACACTGTCTAAAACCCTAACAATGACCCAGTGTGAAATATAGTGTTCCAAAAAGACAATAATGGTCTTAAATGATGTTAAAAACTATTGGATAATGTATCAAACTCTCCAAGGAATCTCTAAGTGTGATTGGTTTATAAAGTGTGTGAGTAAGCCCTATAGGAAAGTGCTAGTTTCTCAAAAAAAAATTGTAGCATCTAGATTTGACAAAGTCAAAGTTGATAAATTAATGGAGGAAAAATTTTGAGACATATAGCTTGAGTCAATGGTGTTTTATAGATAGGTTCTATCCCTTAAGGGTGATAAACTAGTCATCTAAGTTGAGAAGCTGTTAATATACCTAATGATGAAAATAGTGAGAAACCCAGGCAATAGTAAGAAGATGTTTAAGGATGTGTTATCATGCAATAGGGATGAATCCAAGTGCATAGAGAAATTTTTTAAGACTTTTCAGCCATATTCATGTTGTATATATGTTTTGGAGATAATTGGATATGATTAAAATGTTTCTCTTAAGTTGACCTATCTAATTTAGATGAGATAATGAGGTGCAATATTATGAGATTGATCTGAAAGAACAATACTATCATTTGACCATATATCTTTCTATTTATTTGGCACAAGATAAATGATCAACATTCAACTAGATGAGTAGGATATAACAAAGCAAGATTAGTTAATATTTCAATGATCTAAGTCATTTTTCATAGCTAATAAACAAAAAGCAAGCCCAAGATATTTTTTATGGAAGTCAACGAGCCATTTTTCTACCAAGACAAGTAAATACAAATAAGCCAAGTTTGAAGACATCCCAGGGTTGAACTAGAATGTAATTTAAAGATTTAAGGGGCCCATTAAAGCTCTATAAATGCAAATAAAGTATTTTAGGTCCTAACTTAGATAAAAGGGTGGTAATTGAGTGTCAAAAAGAGATCAAATATCTGACAAGTTATGTCTCATCAACATGAAAGCTATATTAAAATCAATGAATGTGATCTATTTTTAATTAATAGAATGAAATGGGTCCATTATTTTTGAGACATGAAGATTTGGTCCTCATCATCAAATTAAAAGATGACATAGAGTCCTAAAATGAAGATTTATTGATTGGATAAAGGCAACTGAGAATTCAATTATTTTTTAAGGCTTTTGAAGTTATACCTTCTTGATAAGAATCATGAGTCAGCATCCTCAAGAGTGTTAATCCAATGAAATTGGTTGGGCCTCTCTCTCTCTCTCTCTCTCTCTCTCTCTCTCTCTCTCTCTCTCTCTCTCTCTCTCTCTCTCTCTCTCTCTCTCTCTCTCTCTCTCTCTCTCTCTCTCTCTCTCTCTCTCTCTCTCTCTCTCTCTCACACACACACACACACACACACACACACATACATAAATACAAGATCCTAAGCCTTGAAATGTATTCATATTTTTGGTATGACCAGACTCTATTGGAATTTATACTATTACACCTTTTGATTCAATAAAGACTAAATTCCATCATTTTCTAAGATGGATTGAAGTGTGTTCTATGAATTCATGTATTGTGGTTAAGTGAATGTATGTTCCTTGTTTATGTCTAATTTTTTCTCACCTTTAGAGAGTGCTTAGTAGTTTTTATATGTTATTATAAGAGCAATTTATAGTAAGTTGTCTAGCTTGAAAGTGGATATTTCCTTCTCATATTAATTTGATAACTGATTAATTCCTTATTATAAAATATTTATGAGACTAATCTTATTTTATCTTGAAATTGTATTCTAGTGTGTATTATATAATTTTGATTGATCAAATCATTGGTGCATCACCTCTTTTACATGTTTTTATAAGTTGTCAAAATCTCTCCCCCTTTTCTCAGCAAGTGTTAGTTTAGGTTTAGTATATGTGATAGATATAGAAATAATTTGGCCTTCTCCAATGGTCTGATCCATTATTAGGATACCCACATCCTAGGATTAGTCCCATGTTGGACTAGATTTTATTAGGAAGATCTGAACAATCCCCTCAGGTAGGGTGAAAATCTAGAACACCAATACTACCTTTTCAAAATTCTTAATATTCTTTAAAATGTTTGTACTTATTGACCTCTTTTTAGTTTATTGGATTCCTCCCTATCTTTTAAAAAATTATGATCTCAAATGAAAACCATCTCCTTGAATTTCCTTACCTATTTTATGACCTTTCCCTTGAATATCATTCAATTCCATTTCTTTCTCCCACGTGGAAATTTATTTTGACAACTTACTTAGTTAAGTTTAAACATGATAATTATGAGTTTAAGATTATAAGACACTCAAGAACATGAAATTACACCATTTTGAGCATTTACATGTATAATTATGACTTTACAAATCATTTAGGAGATATTGAGGGCTTTAGAAGTGTTTACAACAAGTTTAAATTTTCAAATACTGATTTTGGTAGGATAGTCCTATTGAGACTCTAGAAACTACATTCTTGAACATATTTCAACTTGAACACATCCTAATAGACCCTAAGAGACCATTTAAGACTAATCACAACTAAAATTAACAAAAATTCAAAAAAATAGACTTCTATACTGATGTACCTACATCATCTATCTTCTAATGGACTCTAAATATTCAAGGTAGAGCTTCCATTATTGGCTAAGTAGTGACCTATTTTAGTAACACCTTAAATTGAGTTGGTTTCATCCACCCATTACTAGGCCCCAAAAAACACACTTTCTTCATGAATTTGGGCCTCACAATACAACAAATTATATAAAGGACTCCCCTAATTATCCATTCAAACTTGGAAAATGAACCATCTAGTTATAAATGAATAGTGGTGTTAGAAACACAATTTTCCCAAAAATCACCCATAATGTACTTTATAAGTATTATCTATGGGCCAAAATCTAGTTTCAATCAAATTTTACTACCATATTTTATTATTGCATTTGTTTTTTATTGTATCCCCTTATGAACAACCTGTCTAAGGGAGACTTACTTTTTAAATTGTGGCTAGTGGAGGTAAGGGTGTGAAAGAGAATAGAATTGTAGATTTTTGGTGGATTTTTTAAATTTATATGTTAGTTTTTGGTGAAGGGTAAGTATAAATATTTTAATACATATGGAAATATTATGCAAAATTAGGTCCATTTAGAGATTTTGCTTTCTAATATGGACCTTCTTCTTCATCTTCACCATTTTCCCTTCTTGCTCCTACATGAGAAGGGGACCCATGGAATGGTTTGGAGGTCCATTTCTCTCTAAATATCCATTTGGCATCTTCCTACATTATTTTAGGACTATATTGGATCCTCTAAGCTATTATAAGTTACATGCCAACACTAAGCATTTTTATAACCAGCTCACTATCCTCCAGAACATTAATAAATATAGAATCATGGTTGTATGTTTCATTCCTAGAAGTAATTTTGATATTTTTTTCATGTTTATCCAAGAGATATTTTATGTTATTCATAGGGTCCCAATAACTAAAATGTGACATCTTCAATCCATAGTGCATTATGACTTTTCATACAAAGATAAGGTTCTCCCATCTCATATGTTATATGCAACTGATATTGAGGGGATTTGGGTATAGAGATCCTTGTATGACAACTCTTAATTAAATTTACATGTTATCTATCAATTATTCAACAATTTATTATTCTACCACTTTGTTTAGGATAATTCATGGTAAATATAGAGGTTACGCTATGGTTCCCTCTATCTTAATTACACTAAACTATTAATAGAACCAGTGTTCACTTATTTGCTTAAGATTTATATTTATATGGTCCAATAACATAGGCATAATATAACCATAAGTGTCATGATATACCATGGGGTATAATTTCTTTGTCAACCTCTTAATCTGTCTTTCAAACTTATGTACATGAAGATATTAAATTCTTTACAAATTCTATTCTTGGGGTATTTTGTTTAAGACTCTCATGGTTCTTTGAAGTATGAATGAACTATGGTAGTTATAGATTACACAACATAGGACATTATGTAAAAATTTCCATCAAGTATCTCACCTACATTAATAATGTGATACATCAAGTTGAAACTAATAATCTCACCTAGGGAAATGATTTTGCTTGAGCTTAGAGCGATGTCTAGCAGTAGGATCCATATATCTTGGATGTAAAATATGATATGAAAACCACATAATCATTTTAGAAGATACATGGTGATTATTACACCTAGCATAATGGATGATATAGGCATGAAAAAACTAGGCCTTTAATTAAATTTTTTTTTGGGTTCTCAACCCATTACTATAATTTATTAGGGATTGAGTTCCCAAAAAGCCTTAAATTAACCATGGCCTTGCCATAAGTTATTTTATGGATAGGTAGCCTATAATAATCAAAGGAATTGCCTCTAATTTAATCCATGAGGGTTATATTGAGCCTATGGTGCAATTTTTTTCCATCATTTTTCCCATTTGAAAATAAATCAAAGAATAAGTTAATGTAGGGTATTACCTTTGGATTTACAGTAGAAATGTATAGGGATACTATTTTAATGGATAAAAGGTCATATTTGTATCTCTAAATCACATGAGATAATTGATCTTCTACCCTTTACGGTTTCATAAATTCCACTTCATCCTAATAGTTTAATAATGTTTGAACTTGTGTTATAGTGATGTTGAA
Organism: Torreya grandis; assembly: GCA_037957365.1. NCBI lineage: Eukaryota > Viridiplantae > Streptophyta > Pinopsida > Cupressales > Taxaceae > Torreya > Torreya grandis. The sequence continues at coordinate 54,227 of JARHVA010005407.1, forward strand.
TCAAATGTTGTGCCTATGTATTAAGTTATGTCTATATTTAAATATGTCAAAGCAGGAGTACAATATGTCAAGGCCATTGGAATTTTTTAGGAATTATGTGTTCTATGAAATCCCAAATTCTCTAAGTCACTATAAAAACTGAATTCATGATGTGAACAAGTTAGTTAGATGTTAATGTGATTCAATCTTACTTAACCATTGAATATATTACTTTAGATTGGTATGATCTATGAACTAAATGGATTAAGTTTCCAATTTGTGCAAATTTATGTAAATAATGGCTTTTTATCCATTCCCCATCTAATTTTTAATATTTGATTTTTATTTTGTAATTCCCACTTTAGATTGTTTTATCAACAAAACTTCAAAAAGTGTACATGAGTGAATCTAGAACATATAGGTTGACATTTACAAACATAGTTGTAGGTTATTTTATTGTGTCAGACTTGGAAATTGTAAACAAAAAAACACTTTTCCCAAAGAGTAGAACATAGCATTGTTGTCTAATTCTTAATGTATTATCCTAGTGAACAAATGCTAACAATTATCTAATTAAAACAAGTCACAATCCACCAACATCTTTTTTATACATCAAAAAGTTCAAAAGCGACATACTTTTACACAATATATATCATTATTTGGTTATCCCTTATTTCTCACAACTCAATTATTTACATTGCATAAAATATATTGATATTTCTCACCTACTTTCACATCAATATCTTTCTAGATACTTGAGTTAAAAAATGTACTATAATTAAGAATTACCTATTTTGATCAATTACATATATTCATACATGTTTTTCCTAATTAATATCTTATATGTATTCTCAACTTTGGTTTGTGGGCATTTGAATATGTCCTTTCATGTCTCTCTAAGCCTATTATATGTTTATATGATCATGTGAGTAAAATTTGGATATGTCCCTTGTATGTTTTCCCTTGGCCTTATATTGTGTGTTTTTTGTGTACTCTTTTTATGTGTGTGTGTATCATGGCCATAACACTTGTTTGATCTTGCTTGTTTTTTTTATGTCATGTTCGACATCATGTATATTCCTTGTTTATAAATGCTATGGTCAATATCATGTATCCATCCATGAGTATTTTTATTTAGGTTTTAGTACTTAGGTTTGATCCCTTACTTGTGTGATTCATTGGTAATATCTATCTTGATAATATCACTATGTATTTTTGTCTTTACATGCATCTTATATTATTACTTTGATCAATTTACGTATGATAATTCTATGCTCATCCATATTATCATTTCTACCAAAATTTACAAATTTTCATAACATCTCTTATGTAAATTTTTATTTTGAGTTAAGTTTTCATGTAGGCTCCACAACTCACATTATAACATGGGGCATACATAGTGGGTTGTTTTAGAGATTAATATGTTATATAGAAATACATAGATAAAATGTTTAGATTTTACATGGTTGACTAGGATTCATACCCATGAATGACCCAAAACTTAGTTTAAGACAACACTGCTTCATTTAGACAAGGATACAAACCAATCATGTCTAAAATAATGATATTTAGTCCCAAAAGCATAAAATAGATGTTTCCATAAATTCTTGAAATCACAAGCAGTGCAGGGTAGTTTATAGCAAGTATATAGATTCAATTTTCAAAAAAATATTCATTCTTGTCATATATTTTCTTAGTTTAGTGGCATCATATGGGGCATGTATTTTAGGTTAGCACACCCAATATTTTCTCATTATTTTAATTGTTATTAATAAGTTTCATAATACATATATACCTAGATATAAGATTAGGGGCATGTGCATGACACATGACCAACTACTTGCTTATTTTTGCACCAATTTCATAGATGGAAAGGTAATGAATATCATTATTAACATTATATACACTATATTTAGATCTTACTACATTTTTTCACTAGTTTTGAGGTATTTTTACACCAAAAATGAGCCTTATTCTCTTTGTAGTGGTTGTTAAACCTTTTGCACTAGCTTTGCATTAGAAAAATAGATTAGAATTTATACATTGATTCTAAACTAATTAACCACTTTTGGTATGCAATGGTTAATTCAAGAATTCCTTGATTTCTTAATCACTCTCATATACCATTGAGGATTGGGGCATGCATAATCTATTCCAATCTATTCAATGGTCATACCCTCTCTAGTCATTAAGTTTTTCACCAAAAAACACAATGGTTCAAATAGCTAATATTGTGTATTCATTAATTTTTATTAGATATATAATTTTATTTTGTATTTAATTTTTGATTTATATCTAAATTAGGGTCTAAGCTTTTACATGTTTCATTTCAGTTTCACATGAAACACAATTCAATGTTATGCCCTACATTCAAGACTATTCTTCATAAGTAAGTTTAGGTATGCATTTTACTTTTACTATAGTATTTTCCATTTTTATACATAGATAGAATAAAATAGGGGTAAATATAGACATGTAAATTAATAATTAATATGAAATAGTTTACTTGTCACTGTCCATTATACACACTTAATTCATGCTTCATTTCATGGTCTTTCAACCACTTTTCCTTCACTTTATATGTTGATGACCCATTCCTATGAGCAACATATTATGAAAAAATGACCCTAATACTCATTAAAAAAAATCATACATGTCACCTTGCTAATCCATATTCCTAAATTAGTTTTCTTTGATCTTATAATAACAACACATGATTTTATCTATCCCATTCCTAAGTGTTGTCTAGTTCTGTCGATTGTATCCTCTACCCAAATGATGGATAATTACTCATTTTCAAATCCATGTAACATGTCATATTAAAAAATTATCAAGACCTATTTGAAGGAATTCATAATTGATCACTATAAAATCACATTTTTGATTAATTTTTCACACATGAGGATTATATATTTAAAAGTATCTAAATTATAATTTCACATCGAGAGAAAATTCACAATCTCTCCCAATTATAAAGATATATAAACATAATATCCATGATGTGAATTGTAAGTATATTTGAAAAACATAATCACACTATAATTACACAACAATATAGGATTTCACTCGTCTTTCACACACACCATTGTAGCATGGGAACTACATGAAGTTTTATCCCTATTTAGAGTATTAGTATGCAGGCAGCGCTCAACAAAAGAGGTGTTAAGGTCTATCACAATTTCAACTACTAATCATTTTTATGTTTTATCCATTTTATAATTTTTAGTAAATTGATGTATGGTTACAATTGAATAAGATGACACACATTAGTTTTTACAATAGATCAAGAGTTCTTACACAGTCAGACATAACACATAAGAGAAACAAACTTTTCATATCAATCACAAAAAATAAAACCATTAGAAACCAACACACTTTAAGGACACAATCACATCATGTCCTTGATTAATTACAATGTCCTTCTCTGATGATTAAGAAAACACTGTAACTAATTCACAACATCATCACAGTGCCTTCTAGTTAATTTCATAGTTATTGTGTTAATCCTTCATTATCCAAATTCTAGGTAAGTTGTGTTTCTTTATCATTTCCCCCTTTATCAAATTTATCTATTTAACAAGTTCTAAATTAGTTTTTACCTTTTAATATAGATATATAGGATTCTAATTTTACATAATAGTTTTTCACATTTAAGGAATTGTTTTCTATTTTTTCAAAATTTGATAAAAACATGTATCTAATAAGAATATTAGAAGATCCACTATTTAAATTATGCTTGTATTTTCCATCCAAAATGCATAAAATTTTATAAATTTTAGATTATAAATGGATTTTTTAATTAAATTTCCAAATTAAAAAATAATGATTTTCAAAGCTTATATAGTGGTGTTGAAGATAGTCAAGGTTTCCTTGTCTAATGGAGTGGCTTGTCACATACACTTTGATTTATCATCAATTTAATTGAAATTTTTAATTAAATGAAATATTAAGTTTATCTATGCAAAATTTAATCTCTAAACTAACATTCCTTTTGACTTGTACCTATCTTAAATTTTTTTTGTTGGTGTTTTAGTATGGACACCTTAGTGATGAATGTAGTAAGTTCTAGGATCAAATAGATAGAGGGTGGGCCAAAATGGTTGAATATTAGGCTTAGATTGTTGAACATATTTATGATCATTAGTATTTATTTGTGAACTCCATTAACTTAATATTTTTCATCAATTTAAAATTTTAGTTGGTGTTACAAATAATAAAAATGATGAAGTTGTGGTGTCTACTTGTAATTTTATTTTATAGGTAGAACATTTACTTTACACCTAATTAATAATGTACATATGATACACAAGCAGCTCCTCTAAATGGTATTCAAAAAATAATAAATATTGATTTCATAATACAATCCTCAAGTCACTAAATATTCCCTAACCTTGAATTCAAATAAAAAGGGTAGTTTCAACTGTTCCTTCTATATTTATAGATCAAAATCAAATGAAAGATAACAACATATATTTTTTATGATTAAATAAAATTAACACAATGACCTAACTCTCACTCCAAACCATATGAATATGATTTGATCTATATAAGATTATAAAATAAGTTCTCATAATTTGACATAAGATATTTTTGAGGGAGAAGCATAAGGTACATCTTCCCTTAGAGCAGATTTTACATATGTATAGAAGTAGTTTTCTTTGACTTGTAATATTTTGGGTATAATTCCATGATGAAAGGATTTTATGATCTTGTAGTCCACTAAATTCCTTGTAGCATCTATCATAAATTACATTCATAATCATTCCACTTTCTTGGAATATTAACATCATGTTAGAGAGAATATTGACTTGATCACTAGTGCAAAGTTCTAGCCTCAACCCATAACACATGTCATTTCCACATTTCTTAAACTCCAATGCATTTTAGTTTATATAACAAAAACTAAATATATCCCTCAAACTCCATTAACCAAAACAAAAATATATCAAATTATATTATGTTTCGAATAAATCCCTAAGAAGCATATCACAAATAATATTTGTTGGTTTGAATGTTTGTTGAAAATAAAGAGTCATAAATAGGTAAGAAGGATATCATTATGGTGAATACTAATTGTGAGTTAGATAAATAACCAATATCAACCAATCCATCTAAGTATGATCTCAAAATAACCAAATTCTTATTTAACACTACACTCATCAACAACATAAAAAATTTAATGAATTCATTTATGGTTATTAAAAAGCATAGCCAATATCTTGACCAAAGCACGTCATCTACATGTGATTGTGTCATTTATGTTCAATTTTACATTGATTATATGTAATTATGAAAACAAACACATTGGTTTTTTACTTATCAGTATCATATAATTCATTAATAACTTCAAATCTAACTAACTCACTCATAATAGTAGTTAACAACACCACTTGCCTGCTAAAAGAATCTACTACTTGATTTTGATTTCTTGATTTATGCTTAAACACAAAAGTATATCCATACAATATATACACCCATTTTACATGTCTACTATTTTAAAAAAAATCAAGTTTTCACGCATGTCTGCTATTTAAAAAAATTCAAGTTTTCACATACTTTATGACCTTATGATATGTAAATAGGATAAATGACTTAGGAACTAGGTAATGATCTAATGTCTTAATGCTTGTACAATGGCATAAAATTCAACATAATGTGTATAATACTTATTTCTTACCTCATTAATTTTATCAATTGAATATTCTATTGGACTTCCTTCTTGACTCAACGCATTAGTAATTTCTACATGTGAAGAATAATAATCCACCTCAAAGACTTTGTTAAAAAATGGTAATGATAAAATAGGTTTTTGTATAATTTTCTTCTTCAATAACTCAAAGATTTATGTTTATGCCCTTGTCCACACAAATTCTTTACCTCTCATTCAATTGGTTATTAGTGAAACAATAATACTAAATATTTTAATGAACTATTTGTAAAAAAATTATAAACCATGAAAAATGCGTACCTCTATTATCCTTCTTGGGATATTACACTCAATAAATGTCTTTACCTTTACTTCATCCATCTTTACTCCATTTTCTAAAACTAAAAATCCCCAAAATACCAAATTGTTCTACATAAACCTATACTTATTCAAATTTGCATAGAAATTCTCCTTTTGTAACAACTCTAGTACCATTCTCAAATGCCTAAATTTCCCTTATTTAATCTTAATGAATATCAAAATATCATAAAATTTTAAATAACCACAAACTTACCAATGTAATATCATGGCACTATGTTCATCACCCTCATAAATGTGCTAGATGTACTAGATAATCTGAATGGCATCACCATCCACTCATATAATCCATCCCTAGGCTTGAATGTTATTTTCCATTTATCACCTTCATGAATCTTAATATGATAGTAAACACTCCTTATGTCAATCTTGGAAAAGTATTTTTATCCTTCAAACACATCCATCATATAATGTAAATGAGGTATAGGAAATATGTATTTTATGGTAATATTATTGATTTCTCTACTATGCACACACATCCTCCACCCTCAATATTTATTTGGAGTTAGTAATACTAGTGTTGCACATAGACTCATGATCTCCCTTACTAAACCCTTTCTTACCAGTTAAATAATCTATTTATTTAATTTTTCATGTTATGTTGGACTCATCCTATAAGTTGCTTGATTGGGTAGAGTTGATCCTAGAATCAAATCAATATGATCTTGAATGTATCTATTAGTAGTAGACCATTTGGTACTTATGAGGTATAACATCTACATATTTTTTCAACACCTATGTTACTTATTTTGGTATTTTCACCACTTATGTGTTTTATTTCTTTATTATTAATGCATAACAACAACCTATCATATTCATGTCTTTGATAAATTCTTTTGTGAACAACATGCTTTCAACCTAAACTTTTTATTTAAGAGGTATAAAAACTATGTTTATACCACATTTCCATAAATTATATGTGTTATTTTTTCCATCAATAATTTATTTTCTATAAACTTTCCATGGCTTTCCCAATAACATATGGCATGCATCTATTGGTATAACATCACACTATATTCCATATTTATAATATTTTCTTAAAGAAAACATGACTACGCACATTTTACCTATTGTAACTTCATTCCCTTTCTTAAACCATGAATTACAACAAGCATATGGATGATTTATACATTGCAAACCTAGTTTTTTATTCAAGTTCATAGAAAACATATTTTTAAAACTACCACCATCTTTAATTAATTTGCATATCTTACCCCGTGAATTACACCTTGTTATAAAAATATTTGTTTACATCCATGCATCACCAACTTCATTATAATACACCTATTATTTCCTTTAAGCAATCATTATTATCCTTAGCATGATATTTTATCCAATATATCCTTCTATAACTTCAATATTTTTCTCTTCTATTTTAGTCAATTAAATTCACTCTTGGGAGATCATCTTGCCAAATTTCTTGTTCATGATAGTGAGAACACACAAATGCTTTGTGCCCTTCTTTTCTACATCTTTAACAAACTTAAGACCTATGTTGAATTATAAACCACCATATAGAAACCACTAAAGGTATTATGAAGAGAGATGTAATGCTATCACTTGGCGGTTTGTGGTGATCTTGCAAGGAAAAATAAAGGTGACACCAAGACCATGAAGCCATAAAGATGGCATGCCACCTCAAAAAGTGAGTAGGCTGTGCAGAGAGTGTAAATTTTTTCACAGTGTTTGAAATAAAGGGGGACCACTATTAAGAAATATGATGTTTATAGAAATAATGTAATAAAGTAAAAATTATTATCATTACTACATTGTTTATTTTTATTATCATGATTTATTGTATCATCGATTTAGGAAGATTTTAGTTAGATAGTTTTATCTTCCCTAGATTTTATCAACATCTCTTCTATTTTTAGTAGAAACTTTGGTGTATTTAATCAACTCATGTGTTATGAATGAACCATTGAAGTTTTATATGTGTAAAATTTGTATATGGGTTTCTTAAATATACCAACAATAAAATGAAAAACACAAAACTTGTTTTGCAAAGGATGTACATAATTTTGAAAAGGGCATACATACATTTTTTTAAAACCAAACATGTTATGCATTGGCATGATACCAAGTCAAAAGGGTGTGCACCCTTTGAAACACATGTATTTGGATGGAATGTGAATATTTAAAATAAATTAAAACAAAGGGAATACAACCTTTTATTTTCTATGTTTTTTGTGTGTGATATAATATTTTTGTGTTGTCTATATTTATTAATTAGTTTTTATCATTTTTAAGTGTGAAATAGTTTTTTTTTTTGGTATATATTTTTCAAAATAAATATAATATTATAATTTAAATTTATTTTACTAAATATAACAAATTAGGGACACTTTCCTCTTTTGAAATTTACTGTAAAGCTATAGGAGTTACTATTTTGAAGAGGTTTTTTAAAAATATGTTCTAGTCAATACATGGTTTTAAGAATTTTAGGATTAGAAACTAACTAAAATATTGGAGTTTATAAGCTCTAAGTTCATGTATGTATGTCATTGGTCAAGATAAAGATAGGTAAAAATGATAGAGATAGGGCCTATTCTAACATAGATAAAACATATATACAATATGACTAGATAGAACATATACAAATATATCAAACTATCTCAACTGATACTTCCAATCCTTAGTGAAAATATGAAAACTTTATATTTGCATGTTTCTTCACACCTTAAAATATCTAAATGTGGTGACATCTATCATCTAATAAAACAAATGTAAAGGAATAGTTGGGTTATGGGTTAAATCTCTAGGTCACTTTTACACCCCAACACGAGTGTAGACCTATAGGTATTCATTCATTAGAGAGAAGAGGTGGGAGAGAGATAGATAGAAGTGAGTCACTCCATAGTTATCACTCTAATATATATTACTTAAATAACTTGATCAATTTGACATTATCTTATTTACACCACGGAAATCATATGAAAATCTCCATAGATCAATCTATCATGGCCCTGTCTAATCTGCCAAACATGAATAAGGCTAATCACCCTAGTACATTTCAATCAAAATATAAATAATCTAAATACCATTCAATATCCATTGTACAAATATACCATTAATATAATACCCATTTGGTAGGAAGGAATATAATGAAATAGTTTGGTACACATGGAATAGAAAAGCTCACCTAGAGAATAGATATTACCCCCATATATATGGATATTTTTCAATACTTTTACATTTTCCCTCAGTATCCTTAATCACTTCATCATCATCCCTCATTCTTCATAATAACTCCCTCTTCATATCTCATTATCCCTCATAACTCCCTATTGACAATAATCCTCCCCCATCATCCATAGTCACTCCTTCTTCATCCCTCCTCATCCCAAAAATTATTCCCTCTAATATTTTGATGGTGGGTGTAGTGGCTTCTAGATTGTGCCTGATCATCCCTAGTCACTCCTTTCTCTATATAATTTAGAATGCTCAGTCAATGACCCTTGACTTACTATTTATAGGTGATAAATCCCCATCTCCTAATTTTCAATTATCCTTTCATAATTCCCCTTCTCTTTTATTCCTTGATCTGATAATTCCCCCTTTAATAATTTTCAAGCATGATAATGTCCCCTATCCTTTCAAGATATGGCTTGGGTATTGTATCAGATATTCAATCAAGTATCGGGTATTCAATATATGGCTCAAGTAAGATATATATGATTAGGATTACATACAAGTATTTAATATCAAGATATTCTATTGAATATAACATTCTCAAGTTGGTAGATCATACTCAATTAGGTAACTCAAGTAGGAAGGGAAAGAAGAATAGGTAAGAAGTGCATAGTCGAGTAGGTAAAGTAGGTAGGACATACACAAGTACAAGATGGTAGGTAGGGCATTGTAAACATCAAGATATGGCTCATGTATTTAGGTAGGGAATACTTAAGATTAAGATATGTTTCATGTATTCAATCAAGTAGGGCATACTCATGTAGTTAAAGTAGGTAGGGCATTTTCAAGTAGGTAAATTATGTGGAGCATACTCAATAATATTGATCTATTACAAACGTAACATAATTCAAAATTGTATATATCATTTTATCTATTGGAAAGTAAGCTTATCTTTAAAATAATAGAATCTAAGTAGGTAGGGAATAATTAAGCAGTTAGGTCAATAATATATGCAATTTATAGATCAAGAAGAAAGATTCTATTGATATCTAAGAATCTATTCTATAAAGTAAATTAGTTAGGACAAGAACCAAGATATATATCAGGTATCAAGCTTCCCTTGCCTTAATGAGTAGGGAATAACTAAGTGGATAGGTTAAGAACAAAGTTATCTATTAGGAAAAAACTTCCCTTGATAGTTATGCCTTAATCCAAAAGAAAATAAAAGCTAGATATCAGGTAGGTGAGTTTCCCTTGATAGCTAGGCCTTACTCCCTTGATATTTACTATGAAGGAAAGATTTCTTTGATATGTTATGATCTAAATCAAATCTAGATATTAGGAAGGAAAGATTCCCTTTCCTTACTTCTATACATAGATGAAGTAGATAGGACATGTTTACCTTCCCTTATAGATTAGATAAAGTTTTATATCGAGGTAGGGAATTCAGAATGGTTCCCCTCAATACATTTATGGTAGGGTCCCCATTCCTATGCTATCCTTTGATTTAATGTATTTGGGATCAGGGCTTACTCAGATTATAATAGGGCCCTAATTTGGCATTTAAGTCCCACCAAGCCTTGCCCAAGATCTACATAACCCCTCTCTAATATAATATGTTAAGGCATATACCTTTTTTTCCCTTAATAGATCAATTTGGGTATAGATCATGTTTGGTGTAGATTGATTTTGTTTCGGAAACACACTCTACTATATTGGTTATTGTTTATCTATCTATCTAGGTATCCACTCTAAAAAATCACAAGATCCTCATTAGGTGCAAAGTAATCAAAAAATATGTATGAATTAACATTTATAAAAATAAATTTAAAAACTCACTTTTTGTCATATCTTAGGATTATACTCCTTGAAAATCCACATGAAACGAATACCTCCATAATCACTTATAAACATCTAGAGTCACTTAGAATTTAATTCTCTATACAAGAGAATTGGATATTTTTTTACTCAATTAAATGAAATATCTTTTGGTAAAGAAAAAATAATAATAAATGCAAAACAATATACAATATACTTAATACAAAAAAAAAATAGAACAACAAATTTATTTTATTAAATATTTTCTTCTTCAACTTCTTTTACTTAAGCTCTTCGATAATAAAGATCAAATATGATATATTTATAAAATTTCATGTGAACATACTTCTTTATAAATAAATATATTATTCAAAATTTTTTTAAATGGTATAAATAAAAACTATTTTATTTTAAATAAACTAAACCTACCTGTAGCCTTTCAATGGCTTTATTATTCTAGAAAAAAGCTTAACCACATATTAAACTGATTTTAAATCAATTGCATGAATTTATCTACTCTAAACTTAGTTTTCAACATCACTTAACCAACATTTTCCTTCTTGATTTTGAGTGGACTAACAACTTGATCTCCAAGTTTCAAAAAAAGTAATTTGGTAATGGCTTTAATGAAGATATTTGTAACCTATTCTTGGGTATTTATATAATTCAATTCTACCTCTTTCTTTTGAACCAAATCTCAATCAAATTTGTACTTGAAATCAGAATTGTTTGACCTAATGTGATGGAATCTATTATTTTCCATTCTGATAGGACTTACATTATCAAAAAAAAATCATTGTAGGTTTATTTTATTTCTCTCTAATTTATTCTAAACCCTTTCAGAGTTATAATGTTTGTGTTTTTGCTGAAATGACTACAATATATTCTTATTTTGTATATGAATGTGTAATTAAAATTTGCTTCTGGAGATTTTTATAACCAAACCTGAACCAAGTGAAAAGAAAATTCTAAGATGTTGACTTTTTGTCATCCAAACTACCTCCCCAATCAAAATCACTAAAACCAACAACTTAAAACATTGTAGAAGCATGATAATAAATATCAAAACTAATAGTACCTTCATGTGCCTAAAAATACTCTTGGTTTTCTTCATATGAAACTAGTAGTAGTTTTAGATTATGAGTTTTTAATGTTTTTTTAATATGTCATTTTAGAGTAATTTTTTATAAAGTTAAGTGTTTAACAAATTCTGATAGGTTTTAGTTTATATTTTCAAGTTATATTATTTTTTGTTTGAAGTTTAATTTTTATTTTATATCTTGTTGATAGTGTCAAAAAATAATAAATAATAAATAAATAAATAAATAAAGAGGTGAGTTGTTTTTTTGTTCTCAATATTGTTTAGAGTCTTTTATCCTCAGTTAGAGTTAATTCTTTCAAGTTGAATCTGTCTATAATTATTTATTTGCATTTTGCATCATTATGTTTCTTTTAATTGAAAGTCACAAATAAGCCTACCAAGATCATTTAGAAATAAAAAAGTATGTTTCATCGTAATAAAATATCTATCATATGACAATATATTGCAATGTAATAATATTTGATGGAAACATTATCGGATGAACTTGACGTCTACATGTCAAAATTTTCTTGGGGGGGCAGAGGGGTGGGGTGGGGGGACGGGTGGATGTTGGGTGGGAAGGTTTGGGTGGGGGGCAGAATATAGATAAGTAATTCCTCTTAACATATGAGCACTAAATGGGGAAATGTTATAAATATACTTAAGTTCTTACATTTAATATTATTTTAGCATAATAAAATAAAATAAAGTGAGTTTAAAAGGTTGTAATACCAACTCGTGTAGAAAATAGGATAGACTTGAGGAGAGAATAAAGGAGTCTTTATGAGATATAATACAGATATTGTGATGGATAAAAGGGTGATAAGAATATCCTTATTCATAGGAAATATCTTCCCTATAAATTTAATACATTATTATGAATAGTGTAATGAATTGAGACTAATAAAAACTCATGCATTGCATTTTGAAGCTTTACCTCTTAAAAATTTTAAGGTAGAAACAATTAGGGTTACTTAATACATTTGTAACATTTGGCACTAAATTACTAGTAGGATGTTCATTACAATATTATCATAAATACCATCAATAAAAATATATTTAGTCTTATCAATATAGTATTTATATTTATCATGACCATACACTCCCTTTTTATCAAAATTAACATCTCTTTACACAACATTATTATTAGTGATAGGATTATAAATCTTAATAGCTTTACTTTTCTTATTGTACCCAAAAAACTACAAGACTCACTCTCTAGATCTAACTTATTTATTTTCTGATCAGCTACATAAACATAGGATAAGCAACCAAAAACATTGAGATATTTAACATTAAGATTATTTTCATAGCATGATTCATATGGATTCATATTTTCAAGCACACTTGTTGGACTTAGATTGAGATTATATACTAATGTATCAACTGCATCACTACAAAAAATGTTTTTCAATACCTTTGTTTATAATGTGTTCCTCTATAATTCAACTAAATTACATTTATTCCTTTCATCCACACCATGTTGTTAAGGGGTGTAGTCATTTTTTAGTTTCATTTTGATGCCATTCAAATCACAATAATTCATTAAAGCTTTAGAATATAATTCATCTTCATGGTTAGTCCTTAAGCACTTTATTATGTAACCATTTTAATTCTCTAAAAGGGATTTAAACCTCTTAAATTTATTAAATACCTCAATTTTTTGCTTTAAAAATAAACCCAACATTGTTGTGAATAATCATCAATAAATGTAATGAAATAAGATAACCCAAATTTTTTGTTTACATAGGACCACAAATATCAAAGTGAACCACTTGAAGTTGATGATATTTCCTTCATGCACTACCTTTTAGAAACTTGTATCTTACATGTTTTCCTTTAACACATCCTTCACAAACTTATTTATGCTCTTCAACCTTAGGCAAACCATAGATCAATACTTGTGATGTTAGTAGTTTCAAACTTTTATAATTTAAGAGTCTATACCTGAGATGCCATTACCAACTCTTATCTTCATATTCCATATTTGTAATGTTGTTACTATGCTCTCAAAACTATCCTTAGACATGACTACAATTGTAATAACCTTATTTACTTAATTCTTATCATAGATTTTACACTTTTTATCATCAAAAACTACCTTATAGTTATTTTCATATAGTTTTCCAACACTTAACAAATTATGTTTTAACTTTGTATTATAATAAATATTAATAATACATTTCTTACCTTCTTTAGTATTCACCTTCATATTTCCTTTTATTAAAACCTCAAAATATTTGTCATCACCAAGTTTGATATTGGTTTCAAAATTTCCATCCATTGTATAAAATAACTCGTAATTTCTTGAAATTTTATTAGAACAACATGAATCTAGATAAGAAAACACTTTTTAGGACTATTTCCAGATTTATCATATGAAATGAATAAATTTTAGGGAGAAACATCATCATCCTCATTAGCATAGCTATCACTTCTACTTTAATTTCCTTCTTTCAAACTACATTCCCAATAAAAGTGACCCTACATGGGATAGTAATAGCATTGAATATTCATGTTATCAAATATACCTCAACCAATTCCTCTTGTAGATGAACAACCTCTTCTTCCTCTATATTTTTTTAAATAATTGTAATTATTATCTTTTCCTTGTCCTTCATTTCTTTTTCTATTATATTTTCCTTGTACATGATCATTCTTGTTGTTAGTGATGGTAAATTCACTCTTTTTTATCTTTAATATTGAAGTAAAATCCTTATCATCACTTTTATGTAATGTATCTCTTAATTTTTCTTCATGGGACACAAGTGATCCAACTGGGTGATCAAACCAAAGAGTATTTGAATATTTTATTTCTTAAAAAATTATGAAATCATGGTTCTACCTTAGTTTTAGAGACCTTAATACCTTTTTCACCAACACCTCTTTGTTAAACATTTATCCAAGAGTAGTCATCTTGTTTAATACATCCTTTACACTTACACAAAAATTACTCACACTTTGAGCTTCTTACATCTTCAAATTTTCTCTTAAAAATTTATAGCATAACCAATTTGACTTGTTCACTAGATTAGTAAGATTATTTTAGAGTCTATCATGCATATTTGATTGTCTTTTCACGTACAAATCTTATAGATGGGATCTTATCTGGAGTTGTTTGAATATGAAACAAAGTTTGTGAGTTCTTATTCTTAGCTTCCTTCTTGTCTTTCCTATCATTAGATGGAATAGTGGAACAATCAGTTAATTATTCATAACTAGTTTTCATAACCTCCCATAAGTCTTTTCCTATCAAAAGAGTCATCATCTTGATGCTCCAAAAATAATATTCATTTCCACTAAAATATGGAATGGGAATATTGTTAGAGTTTAACATGATCAATTGTTACAAAGATCAAAAACAAAAAATAACCTAAACCTTACTTTGATACCAATTTAATATTTTTTAATAAATTAAATTAAACATTATTCATTAAAGACATAATAACAAGAAATTCATAATCAATATGCAATATAGATGGTGCATAAAATTAAGAATTTTAAACATAATCTTGATTATTTTGCTTTTTTAAAATTTTCTAATCATTCTCCTTAATGATAAAGATCTAATAAAATGTATTTATTAAATTTCATATGAAAATGTTTTTATATAAATAAATCAATTATTATAAATTTAATTAAATAATAAAAATAAAAACTACATGCATGAGAATAAACTAAACATCTCTAAAGCCTTTCAATGGCTTTATTATTCCAAAAAAATGCTAGCTACATGTTAAATTGATAAATGTTAGCATTATTACATTGTTTAGTTTAGTTTAGTTAGCACGATCTTTTATAGCACTGATTTAGGAGGCATTTAGTTAGATAGTTTTATCTTCCCTAGATTTTACAATATTCTTTCCTATTTTTAGTATCAACTTTTTTGTACTTAATCATCTCATTTTTTATGAATAAAACATCAAATTTTTTTGTGCATGCAAATTTGTATATGGGTTTCTCAAATCTGCCAACACTATGGTATCAAAGCAGGAATATCAGAGTGAGATTCCATTATTATAGAAAATTGAATCCCAGTAGCTAAAGCATAGCAACACATGTAGAGATCTACAAAATAATGCACTAGAGGTTAGCCGAAGCCTACTTGAGTATGAAAATAATGAAGTAATTCCTAGAGAAAGTATTAGTGTAGGTTTTTATTTTTCCCTATTTATTAATTAGGGAATTTTTATTTCTTATGCATACTTCGATTTTTCCCACATTTGTGGGATAGGCTAGCTTATGTGGAGGTGTGTGTCATAGATGTTTCATAGGTGTCATAACAATGTCATAAGTAACTCCCTTGATGGGAGTTACTTCTCTATTATTATCACCTTGTCACCACCTTTCATGGAGGAGTTACATTCTATTCTTGGGGTGCCTTGTCCACCTTTTGTGGAGGAGTTACTTACGTACTCTCCTATTTGTAGTCCTCACTTTGGCCATCTCATGTTAATCAGATTTTGGTTTTCTCCATTTTGTCTTATGTAATTTATCTTCTTGTGTTATTTTCAAATTACTTTAGCATCTATGTGGTGTGCACTTTCTTTAACTCATGTGATTATGTCTCCATTGCACTCACATTATCTGGATTCTGGCAACAACTCCGATATGGTATTAGAGCAAGAAAGGTAATCATGTGTATGGTTATGCTTTTAGTTCATTTTGAAATCAAGAGGAGTGGAGTTCTCATTGTTTTTTTAATTTTCAAGATTTGATCTAAAATAAAATATATATATCATTTCTGGTATCATTTTCTTAGAAATCCTTGGCCTTTGGGTGTCTTGGTTGTCTTCACTTCAGGGGCTGGTTCATCTGTTTCTCTTCTTGGGTGTCATTGTTGTGTGGAGTAGTAGAGAGAGGAGCAGCAACTCCAAACAGCAGTCCTTCCAGCCAAGCTTCTATGCCTAGCTTCTGGCCTTCACTTCTGCCACACCAAGCTTCAATAGCAGCATTTTTTCTATAGCCATGCCATCCTTTGTACGGTGTCCAAACAAGCCATATGACATGCACTTCTACTGTTATCCTTCAGTAAAGTCAACAAATCAGGACTACACCTTATTTTTGGTGAGAATTCTTCCATTTGTGCTATTATTCTTCTAGCAAGGTGCCATCAAGCCATACGTCCAGCAGGTCTACATATTTTTTTTGTCTTTTCTGCTAAAATCTAGACTATGTTTTGTTTTTGGCGCCCCTTCCTTACTTGGCATCCCATGTAGCACCCCTTGGACACGTGGCATCCTTCATTTCTATCTATGCTTCATTTTTTAGTTAAAAATTGACTTGATAAAATAAAAATCAGTCAATTTGACTGAATATTTAGTTTTATAGATAGTTTTCTAATTTGGGGGTTTTCAATTTAAAACTTGTATCTTCGCCTGTCGAAGACGAAGGGTGAGGCCCAGGTTGGCGGGAGGCCAATTCCCCCTCACACAAACCTCCTTTGGATTCCTCATTCTGTGTCGAATCCAATGAGTGGTTGGAAGGCCACTTTCTCTCTCAAAATAGGCATTTTTTTTATGTTTTAGTACTTTTTTTGCAAAAACATTAGTTTACAGGAAAATTGAACATTTAATATCTTGCAAATGGTAGCTCAAATTTGGGTGCCATTTTTTTTAAAAGTGTCTATAATTCAATTTTCCATAGTGTAGGCTTGTTATTTGTCAAAAACACACTAGTTTACAAAGTGCCAAAAATTTGGGTCTCTCGGGACGCATTTTCGACTGAGTCTGACGTCTTTTGAGCGTGCACTTGCATATTTGGGGGGGATCAATATTTTTGGGGGTGTGATTGCTTTTCACAACTTTAAAATCTTCACTTTCATTCTCCTTTTTCCATAAATTCACAACTTGCAATCAACACAACTTCACCTAAATTTAGCTACAAAATGGATTCTTTTCAACTTAAACCCCTAACACCCTTCAACTATCATGAATGGAAGGTTAAAATGTCAATATTTATTAGAAGCAAAGGGTTCTATAGGATCACCATGGGTACTGAAGTAGAACCCAACACTGATGCTGAAAAGGTCAAGTGGTACAACCGTAGTGATAAAGCCTATGGATTACTAGGTTTGTCTATGTCTTTAGGACTTCTCTTCCATTTAGAATCCTCCCATACTTCTAATGACATATAGGATACCTTATAAAAGTTCTTTGGAAATTTTGTTGAGATGAGAGGTCATGAGCTCGAAAATGAACTCATAAGTCTAAGTCCTAGCAACTTTAACACCCTACAAGACTTCTTCACTAAGTTTAAGGCCCTTAGATTGCAATTGAAAGAATGCAAGATAGAGAAGAAAGATGATCAACTCATACTTTCTATTCTTGCAAAGTTAGGTCCAAGTTATTCAGTCTTTGTCTCCACTTTTCATGCCACAAAAAGTGCCCTTGGCGCACTACATGGAAAATGCCTTCTTTGGATTCATTCATTGCCGACTTGACTAGGGAGCAAGATAAGCTAATTCAAATGGGCACAGTGAAGTCTACTCAACCCCAAGCTTTGATAGCTATAAATGGTAAGGATAAGACTTCAAAAAAGGAAAAGAAGAAAAAGAACAAGGACCAGGAGAAGAAGAAAGAAAACACCAATCCTGTCAAAAACAACACTGAGACTTCCTCTTCCAATGCTAAACCTAAGAAGGAGAAGGTTAAGTGTGCCTATTGTAAAAAGATAGGGCATGATGAACACAAATGCATAAAGAAACAAATAGATCACCTAACTCATCTTCTAGAGAATAACAACATAGGTGTTCTTGAGTCCATTAAGCAAAATTCATCTACCCAAGATTCTACCAATGCAAAAGGTAAGGGTAAGGAGAAAGAAAAGGGCAAGGCCCTTGTAGCTATAGTAGCTTCTACATCTTCATGGGTCATCGACTCAGGTGCTTCTCACCACATGGGCTCTTCACTAGTTGAGTTTTAATCTTTAGAGCCTTGTAGCATGACTTTAATTAGTTTGGGAGATGACACTTTAGTTTTTGTTGCGGGGAGAGGGTTAGTTGAAATGGAAGGATGAACATTCAATAATATTCTAAGTGTTCCTTCTCTTTCAACCAATCTCCTATCAGTATGCCAAATCATTCACATTGGTCGGGGCATGAGAGTTGAGTTTTCACCAGATTTAGTGGCTATCAGAGAGTTGCATAGTGATACTACAGTGCCAGTGGGTAGGGCATATCACCAAGCAAGGTTATACACCTTCTCACATTTTTCATTAGATTCTTCTCCAATAGCATTGCTGACTCATTCAGATGGAGTTAGCAAATTGTGGCATGAGACGTTTGGCCACCTTAACTATTGCTACATTGAGAAACTTTGCAAACATGACATGGTCATTGGCTTGCCTCATGTCCAGTTCTCAAAAGGACTTTGTGAGGGGTGCTCCCTTGGGAAGCATCCCGAAGCAAAATTTGACAAAGGCAAAGCTTGGAGGGCTTCACAACCTTTGTAGTTAGTCCACAGTGATGTATTGGGACCCTTTCCCAAACCATCTTTCACAAGGGCCAAGTACATCCTCACTTTCATTGATGATTTATCTAGGTACACTTGGATATATTTTCTCAAACAAAAGTCTGAAGTGTTTGAAAATTTTTTAGACTTTAAGGCTCTTATTGAGAAATAGAGGATAGAAATCCATCAAGGTTATTCGAACTAATAATGGAGGGGAGTATGTCAGCATAAGGTTTGAGTAGTTTTGCACCATAAAGGGGATTGATTTGTAGCACACAGTCACCTACAGTCCTTCACAGAATGGGGTTATAGAATGCAAAAATAGGTTCTTGAAAGAGATGGGTAGCTGTATGATTCCCTTTAAATCCTTAGCACCACAGTACTGGACTGAAGCCATTAATTGTGCTTGCTACATTCAAAATAGGATTCCTCACAAAGCTTTGAAAGGGATAAGACCCTTTGAATCTTGGCATAAAAGGAAACCTAATGTTGAGCACCTTAGAGTTTTTGGATCCCCAGCAATGGCCCACATTCCAAAGAAGAAATGCAAAGCTATGGAATGTTAGTCCAAGCCTTGCATCTTTGTAGGATATCTAAATTGTATTAAAGGATATCACCTTCTAGATCTAGTCACTCATGAGTTGTTCATCGAGAGAAGTGTCCATTTTCAGTAGAGTCCTAGAGACTCAACACTTGACACTTCTTCTCCCTCATCAGATCTACTTCTTCATGATGATTCCTCATCAGATTCAGATCAACCACAATAGGTTCTTGAGCCAGAGACATCTTTTTCTTCTTTGAGTTTAGACAGCGAGGACAATGATGTTGTGTCATCCACCTTTAGTCAATTAGAGGATGAGGAGCTAGCACCTGACTCGCCCACTTTTGGGCCACTTTGGGCTAGACAGACACTTGAGAGTGATGGCACTTGGTCAGGAGATCCTGTAGATGACAGACGTACTAGGGGGATTTTCAGAGAGATCCACATGCCTTCCTTGCTTTAGTTTCAGATCCATAGACTTTTTGAGAGGTATCGGGGGTACCTAAGTGGGATAATGCTATGGAGGAAGAATATTCTTCCTTAATAAAAAATCACACTTGGGATTTGACTTCACTTCCTAAGGGAAGAAAGATGGTTCGATGTAGGTGGATATATCAGACCAAGTTTGCAGCAGATGGGTCAGTTGATAAGTACAAGGTGCGATTGGTCACCAAGGGTTTCTCATAGGTGGCAGGCATTGACTACTCAGAGACCTTTGCATCCATTATAAAGATGACTTCTATCCAACTCACCTTGGCTATTACTACACCACATGGTTGGGATGTGCATCAGATGGATGTGAAGAGTGCCTTTCTTCATAGAGACCTAGAGGAGGAGATCTACATGGAGCAGTTGCCAAGATTTGTTCAGGATTCTTCCTTAGTATGCAGACTTAAGAAATCTATCTATAGCCTCAAATAGGCCCCTCAAGCTTGGTATGCCAAGATGGATTCCTTCCTTCTCATAGCGGGTTTCACTAGGTACCATTCTGATCCTAATGTCTACTTCTTGTGACAAGATGATTTGCTCTTGATTTTGGTTCTATATGTTGATGACCTTTTGATCACCGAGAGTTCTTCATTAGCTATTGTAGTGGTGAAGGAATCTCTTTATGATAGATTTGACATGACAGACTTGAGTTTGTTGCACTACTTCTTTGGCATCAATATCTCACAGTCAGATTCAGGGATTTCTCTTGCACAACCTAAGTATGCTCTTGACTTATTAGCTCAGTTTCACATGCATGATTGTAAGCCATCTCTGAATCCCTTTCTATCAAGATTTAAGCTTGAGGCTGATTATTCTTCACCATTGGTTGATGCCACTCGATATCAAAAACTTGTTTATAGTCTCATCTACTTGACTCACACTAGGGCTGACATATCATATATAGTGGGACTTGTCTCCAGATTCATGTAGGAACCTCATGAGCTATATTGGAAAGTAGCTAAGAGGATCTTGCATTACATACAAGATTCATTATAGATTTGGCATAGAGGTTGACTTGGTTGGATATACAGATTCAGATTGGGCTGGTGATTCACAGACTCACAAGTCCACTTCTAGTTACAGTTTCTCTCTAGGTTCAGGTCCTATCAGTTGGTCTAGCAAGAAGTAGAATGTTATTGCTATATCATCCATAGAGGCAGAGTACAGGGGAGCTGTTAATGCAGCTACTAAGGCTATTTGGCTTTAGGGGATTCTTTCTAAGTTTGGCATTCCTATCAGGTAGCCCACCATCATTTATTGTGACAACCAAAGTACTATTCAAATTTGTAGGAATCTAGTTTAGTGCCAACAGACCAAGCACATAGATATTCACATGCACTTCATTTAGGAGCTTATTCATAGTCAAGTCATTGACTTGATATTTTGCCAGTCTTCGAAGTAGGTTGCAGACATCTTCACCAAACCTTTCACTGAGAGAAAGTTCATTCATCTATGAGCTCTTCTCGCGGTGCGGTCTACATCTATATCAGCATCATCTTTAGGGGGGGCTACTAGCCTCTTATTTCTTTTATGTCTCTCTTTTGGGGGGGAGTTTTTTCCTATAGATTTTCTCCTTTTCTCTATCTTATAGGAGATTGCATTTGTACATGGGTACCTCATCAAGCCTAGTTGCTGAGACCCATTTTATATTTCCACACTGCCCACCTAAGTTGCGCTTATGGGGGGGTATTAGTGTAGGTTTTTATTTTTCCCTATTTATTAATTAGGGAAATTGTATTTCTTATGCATACTTGGAGTTTTCTTACATTTGTGGTATAGGCTAGCTTATGTGGAGGTGTGTGTCATAGATGTGTCATAGGTGTCATAAGAATGTCATAAGTAACTCCCTTGATGGGAGTTACTTCTCTATTCTTATCACCTTGTCACCACCTTTCATGGAGGAGTTACATTCTATTCTTGGGGTACCTTGTCCACCTTTTGTGGAGGAGTTACTTACGTACTCTCCTATTTGTAGTTCTCACTTTGGCCATCTCATGTTAATCAAATTTTGGTTTTCTCCATTTTGTCTTGTGTAATTTATCTTCTTATGTTATTTTCAAATTGCTTTAGCATCTATGTGGTGTGAACTTGCTTTAACTCATGTGATAACGTCTCCATTGCACTTGCATTATCCAGATTCTGGCAACAACTCTGATAGAAAGATGAGACAGTTATGTAGCAAAAGCATTTGTTGAGTCTAAAGTCATATTTGGATTTCACTTTCTATTAATTACCTATTTAAATAATATTAAATTCATTTAACTCAACCTAATCTATGATACATTTTGTATCCAAATTCAGATCACATTGCCTTCAAAGCTCTTTCATCACTTTTACCAATCATGTCAACCTACAACTATCATCCCAACTCCATCACCACTATATATCCCAATCCACAACTTCTCTTATTTGCCATACCATCTAACTTCAAATATTTAATCTTAATGGTTGTCCATCAGAAGTATATCATGATAGTTCATAGCACATCAAAAGTCTAGAATATGAAATAGAAGCATTAGATTTGGAGTCACACATGTGCCATAAAAAGTGAAGTGATATAATGAATCTAAAGAAGCATGAAAGGTTTGAGATGTTTACATAGCAGTAAATAAGTACATAGAAAGAATAATAAAATTTAATTAGTAGGAGAAGAAAACATAGAAGTATGAGAGTAAAAACCAAGAAGACCTATGAACTATGTAGCATTCAGCAATCTATAGAAAATAAAGCATCTAAGGCTATAATGTTTCAATCCTGTTACTTTTCTCATTTTTTATATTGATCTATGTCACTTTATTTCAAGATGGAAATTTAAATTCCTATAGAGAAATATTTTGGTTTAAACTTTCATATGTGGAAAGTTAAAATACAAATGCAATTGATGCATAAATATTTGTGGGGAATCATAAATGCAAATGAGAAACAGGCCACTAATGCAATTAAATTATTTGAGTGGAAAACAAGAGATGGAAATGAAAAAGTTGTTATTGTCCTTGTGATTTCAAATTTTGAGTTATATCATGTGGATTTAGAAAAATCATCCATGTAAATTTGGAATACGCTCAACACCTTTTTTGGTGTAAAATCAATCAATGCCTAATTTTCACTAAAATTGCACTTATATAGATTCAAAATGGATGATGGAATTACTATGTCTAATCATATAAATAATTTGAGGTCTCTTATTAGGTAAATTTCTATGGTAAAAACTAATTTCAAATATCAAGATGCAAAAGCTATTATATTGAATAGTCTGCTATCCAAATATAGCAATATTGTATTTAATCTTATCCAAATATAATCACAATCTCTTGATGATATGATTGCATCACTACTAGTAGAATACAAAAGGATACTTGTAAAATATGAATATATTTCATAACATGGTAATGCACTTTATTCTTGAAATTTTCATAAAAAGTTCAAAGGAAAATTCAAGCCCAGATAAGCTAATGTTGCTCAAGTAGAAGATCCACTAGATATTAATGAATGTGAAGAGTCAACTGATGAGGTCCCCTCATATCTCTTATTATAAAACATGTAGTAGCACATTACTAGAGGCTATAGGACATTTGTCATCCTCTCGTGAGTTGCCTACGATGGGGTTGCATCATTTCTATGGTGACATTTTTAGTGTGTTTTTTAATGTTGTGGGTGGTGTGACTGTGTAGTGTGGTTTTAAATAAAATTACGAAGCATAATTTTCTATTTTGATACCTCTTGATAAATAAAACTATGAGGATAAAAATCACAAAAGTAGTTCTTGGTTCTTGGACAAGGGTTTATGGAAATATAAGAAACTACTGAAATGGTCGAGACCTCCTGCCACCTCCAGGTTCATGGTCAACCTATGGTAGAAAACCATATGGGTTTGTGGTAAGCCAAGAAACCACTAAAGGTATTAAGAAGAGAGATGTACTCCTATCACTTACAAGTTTTTGGTAATCATGCAAGCAAAACTCAAGGTGCCACCAAGACCATGAAGTCAAAAAGATGGCATGTCACCTCAAAAAGTGAGCAGGTTATGCAGAGAGTGTAAATTTTTTCACAATGTTTGAAATAAAGGGGGACCACTCTCAAGAAATATGATGTTTGTCAAAACAATGTAATAAATGGAGAATTATTAGCATTATTACATTGTTTATTTTAGTTAGCAAGATCTATTATAGCATCTATTTAGGAAGGTTTTAGTTATATAGTTTTATCTTCCCCAGATTTTATGAAATTGTCTTCTATTTTTAGTAGAATCTTTGATGTATATAATCATCTCATGTTTTATGAATAAACCATTAAATTTTTATATGTTTCAAACTTGTATATGGGTTTCTCAAATCTACCAACAATAAAATGAAAAAGACAAAACTTCTTTTGCAAAGGGTGTACGTAATTTTGAAAAGGGCATACATACTTTTTTTTTTAAAACCGAAAGTGTTATGCATTGGCATGATACCAAGTCAAAAGGGCATATGACCTTTTTTTCAAAAGGGTGTACACCGTTTGAAACACATTTATTTGGATATAATGTGAATATTTCAAAAAAAAAAAAAAAAAAGGTCATACAACCTTTTATTTTATATGTTGTCTGTGTGTGATATAATATTTTTGTGTTGTATATATTTATTAATTATTTTTTATCATTTTTATGTGTGAAATAGTTTATTTTTTTGTATATATTTATCAAAATAAATATAATATTATAATTTAAATTTATTTTACTAAATATAACAAATTAGGGACACTTTCATCTTTTAAAATTTACTGTAGAGCTATAGGAGTTACTATTTAAAAGAGGTTATTTTAAAATATTTTCTAGTCAATACTTAGTTTTAAGAATTTTAGGATTGGAAACTAACTAAAATATTGGATTTTATAAGCTCTAATTTCTTGTATTTATGTCATTGGTCAAGATAGAGATAGGAAAAAATGATAGAGACAAGGCCTATTCTAACATAGATAAAACATTAATGCAATATGACTAGATGGAACATATACAAATGTATCAAACTATCTTGACTAATACTTCCAACCCTTAGTGAAAATATGAAAACTTTATATTTGCATGTTTTTTCTCACCTTAAACTGTCTAAATTTGGGGACATCTATCATGTACTAAAGCAAATATAAAGGAATAGTTGGGTTATGGGTTAAATCTCTAGGTCACTTTTACACCCCAACATGAGTGTAGACATATAGGTATTCCTTCATTAGAGAGAGGAGGTGGGAGAGAGATAGATAGAAGTGAGTCACTCCATAGTTATCACTCTAATATATATTACTTAAATAACATGATCAACTCAACATTATCTTATTTACAACATGGAAATCCTATGAAAATCTCCATAGTTTAATCTATCATGGCCCTATCTAATCTACCAAACATGAATAAGGCTAATCACCCTAGTACACTTCAATAAAAATATAAAGAATCTAAATACCATTCAATATTCATTGGAAAAATACACCATTCAATTTAACACCCATTTGGTAGGAAGGAATATAATGAATCTGTTTGGTACACATGGAATAGAAAAGGTCACCTAGAGAATAGATATTACCCCCATATATATGGATATTTTGCAATACTTTTCCATTTTCCCTCAGCATCCTTAATCACTTCGTCATCATCCCTCATTATTCATAATAACTCCCTCCTCATACCTCATTATCCCTCATAACTCCCTCGTTGACCATAATCCTCCCTCATCATCCATAGTCACTCCTTCTTCATCCCTCCTCATCCCAAAAAGCATTCCCTCTAATATTTTGATCTTGGGTGTAGTGGCGTCTAGATTGTACATGATCTTCCCTAGTCACTCCTTTATCTATATAAGTTAGAATGCTCAGTCAATCCCCCTTTTCTTCCTATTTATAGGTGATAAATCCCCGTCTCCTAATTTTCAATTATCCTTTGATAATGCCACCTCTCTTTTAGTCTTTGATCTGATAATTCCACCTCAACTAATTTTCAATCATGATAATGTCCCCTCTCCTTTCAAGATATGGCTTGGGTATTGAATCAAATATTCAATTGAGTATTGGGTATTCAAGATATGGATCAAGTAAGATATATATGATTAGGATTAGATAAAAGTATTCAATATCAAGATATTCCATTGAATATAACATTCTCAAGTTGGTATAGCATACTCAATTAGGTAACTCAAGTAGGAAGGGCAAGAAGAATAGGCAGGTAGTGCATAGTCAAGTAGGTAAATTAGGTAGGACATACACAAGTATAAGATGATAGGTAGGGCATAGTAAACATCAAGATATGGCTCATGTATTTAGGTAGGGCATACTTAAGGATTAAGATATGTTTCATGTATTCAATCAAGTAGGGCATACTCATGTAGTTAAAGTAGGTAGGGCATCTTCAAGTAGGTAAATTATGTGGAGCTTACTCAATAATATCAATCTATTACATATGTAACATGATTTAAAATTTTATTTATCATTCTGTCTATTGGGAAGTATGCTTATCTTGAAAATAATAGAATCTAAGTAGGTAGGACATAGTTAAGTAGTTAGGTCAATAATATATGCAAGCTATAGATCAAGAAGAAAGATTCCATTGATATCTAAGAATCTATTCTAGAAAGTAAATTAGTTAGGATAAGAACCAAGATATATATCAGGTATCAAGCTTCCCTTGCCTTATTGAGTAGTGAATAACTAAGTGGATAGGTTAAGAACAAAGTTATCTATTATGAAAAAACTTCCCTTAATATTTATGCCTTAATCCAAAAGAAAATAAAATCTATATATCGGGTAGGTGAGTTTCCCTTGATAGATATGCCTTACTCCCTTTCTATCTACTGTGAAGGAAAGAATTCTTTGATATGTTATTAGGTGAATCAAATATAGATAATAGGAATTAAATATTCCCTTTCCTTACTCCTATACATAGATAAAGTAGATAGGACATGTTTCCCTTCCCTTATAGATTAGATAAAGATTGATATCAAGGTAGGGAATTTAGAATGGTGCCCCTCAATACATTTATGGTAGGGTCCCCATTCCTATGCTAGTCTTTGATTTAATGTATTGGGGATCAGTGCATACTCAAATTATAATAGGGCCCTAATTTGGCATTTAAGTCCCACCAAGCCTTTCCCAAGATCTACATAACCCCTCTCTAATTTAATATATTAAGGCATATGCCCTTCTTTCCCTTAATAGATCAATTTGTGTATAGATCATGTTTGTTGTAGATTGAGTTGGGTTGGGAAACACACTACTAGATTGGTTATTGTTTATCTATCTATCTAGGTATCCACTCTACTATGGATAGACTCTCAATGACATATCTATAAAATGATAACTCAACTATGGAGATGGGATTGGGATTATTCTCTGGTCACCTCTATCTATATAGATATAGATATATATATTAGAAACCTTAAATCTGGGATTGGGATATAGAGAAGGTAAATATCTGGGTCTACTCTAATTTTTGGTTCAAAAATTGATAGGACGTTTGGCCCACAACCAACATCTTCTTTTACATTTGTTTTAATAGATGATAGATGCTCTAAAATAGAGATAGCTAAAAGTGAAAAGATAGAAATGACATTCATATCTTGATCTCAACTAGTGACATCCATACTTAAACTTTGAGATTAATAACTCAAATTTATTAGTTAGTTTCCAATCTAAAAATTCTAAAAACTAGGTATTATCAATAATAAAATTTGAAAAACTATCTCTAAATAATAACTCGTACAACTCTGGAATCAATTTTAGAACATGCATAGTGTCACTAATTTATTGTATTTAAAATAAATAAATACAAAGTATAATAATTTAAATTAAATGTAAGCTTATACTTATTACATTTATTTTACTATATATATACAACACAAACAAATTATATCACACACAAACACCATAGAAAACCAAAGGGAATATGTTCCTTAAAATACAAAGGTCATATTCCCTTTACTTCACACTTTTTTAAATATTTACATTCACTACCAAAAAATTGCCTTTCAAAGGGTGTATGACCTTTCAAGAAGTTCTTTTTAATTTTTCTTCTTTCCCTCAAAAAATGGTTTGGGTTGAGACTTGGGGGATCTAAACCTAGCCTAAGACCTACCATGGACCAGCACAAATGAATTTAAGATATTTATATATTTTTTTCATCTTTACTAACACATTTGATTATATATATAGGCTTATAGAGGGGAAAACATAGTTTTTGAATATATAATTTTTTAATGTTAAACTAATATTTTTAATTATTACTTAATTTCTACACATCATACCTCATTATAGTTTATATACATATTATTATAAATACCTTTATAATTTTTTGATTTTTAATCAAAAATTTATAAAACTTATATCTCAACAATCTACATATCCTTGGCTATGCTTTAAAAAAATGATTTTCATGACTTTAATGTCAAAAATATGGGTTCATACACTTGGATTTTCAATTTTTCAACTACCCGGACTTGTAAAATTATTTAATAGTAAATATTCTCAACAAACTTCCACATTTCCTCTACCAATATATGAAATTTCATACAAAAAATTATTTTTTTACTAAAATAAAAGTATCCATACACATGCAGTCTCCTTATGTTTTGAAAAAAAGTGTCATGCCATTATAAAAATTACATGAATTTCATACACTTTTATCATCTAGATATTCAAAATATTATATATTTAAAAACTACAATCAAAATGTCATAATTCACATTCTTACGTTACTATCAAATTCTTTTTCCAAGCATCTTTAAATTTTTTAAAAGTTATATATATATATATATATATATATATATATATATATATATATAGAGAGAGAGAGAGAGAGAGAGAGAGAAGCTTTTGAATATAATTTTTTTTAATGTTAAACTAATATTTTTAATTATTACTTAATTTTTACACAACATATCTCATTATATATATATATATATATATATATATATATATATATATATATATATATATATATATATATACCTTTATAATTTTTTGACTATTGATCAAAAGTTTATAGAATTTATATCTTAATAATCTATTAATCTTTGACTATGCTTTAAAAAAAAAAATTCATGAAGTTAAGGTCAAAAATATGTGTTCATACACTTGGATTTTCAATTTTTCAACTGTCTTGACTTGTAGAATTACTTAATATAAAATATTCACGATAAACTTCGACATTTCCTCTATCAATATATAAAATTTCATACAAAAAAATTTTTGTTTACTAAAAAAAAGTGTCCCTATATATGCGATCTCCTTATGTTTTCAAAAAAAAGTACCATGCCATTATAATAATTGCATAAATTTTACACACTTTTATTATTTGGTATGCAAAAAATTATATATTTAGAAACTACATTTAGAATGCCATAATTCACATTCTTATGTTATTATCAATTTTCTTCCCAAGCGTCTCTAAAAGTTTATCCAAATTCAATTATTGTTATTTTTGAAAAAAAAAAGTATCATATATATATATATATATATATATATATATATATATATATATATATATATATATATATATATATATATATTCAGAGTGTCATAATTCACATTATGACATTATTATCAAATTCTTTTTCTAAACATTTCAAAAAATTTAACCAAATTCAATTATTATAATATATATGTAAAAGAGAAAATATATTTTTTGAATAAATAATTCTTTAATGTTAAACCAATATTTTGAATTATTACTTAATTTATACATAACATTCTCACTATAATTTATATACATATTGTTACAAAATAATTTTTTTGACTATTAATCAAAAATTTATATCTTAATAATTTACACATTTTTAACTATACTTTAAAAAATATATTTTCATAAAATTAAAATTAAAAATATATGTTCATACACTTAAATTTTCATTTTTCCAACTATCTTAACATGTAAAATTATTTAGTAAAAAATATTCTCAACAAACTTGCCACTACATGACACAATTATTATGGTACCCTATGTCAGTACACAAAATAGTAATTGCCGCTAGATGACGATCTCTTCTTTTTTTAATCACCCACATATTTTAAAGCTAAAGCCAAAGCGTCATCATTCTCTTGAAATATATGTCGCATGTAAAGCAAATCTGCTCGCACTGTCCATTTTATTCTCCACATATTTCAAAGCTAAAGCCAAAGTGTCCGTGCAATCTAAGTTTACAATCTGCTCAACATGTCGTACGCTCTATTATTGATCTACGCTCTATTATTGACCCTCCCTTGTTATTCAAGCACGTACGTCTCCTCCGTTTTTTCACAGCAATGGCCATTTCGTCCCGCTTTGCCCTGGCTCTTTTTTTCACTTTTTTTGCATTAATTCCAGCCATGTCCGAGGACATAAGGAAGCCATATATTGTTCACATGGTTAAGTCCATGAAACCCCCACAGTTTAGCCTACATCA
Organism: Torreya grandis; assembly: GCA_037957365.1. Taxonomy (NCBI): domain Eukaryota; kingdom Viridiplantae; phylum Streptophyta; class Pinopsida; order Cupressales; family Taxaceae; genus Torreya; species Torreya grandis. Next base: position 85,143 of record JARHVA010005407.1, read on the forward strand.
GCAATGGTATGCTTCACTCATCAGTGACATAACTTCGAGCACAGATGACAGGAGCCTGTTGTTATATACATATGATATACTTCTGCATGGCTTTGCAGCCAAGCTGAGCCGTGCAGAGGCTGCAGCTTTGGAGACCGTGGAGGGCTGCGTGGCCGTAATCCCATCCTCTGTCAAGAAAATCCATACAACCCACTCCCCGCGGTTTCTGGGTCTCAGCGGCTCCTATAACAATTTGTGGCCGCGGTCTCACTACGGCAAAGATGTGATTGTGGGCGTGGTTGACACTGGAATATGGCCTGAGAGCGAAAGTTTCCATGATGGAGGGCTGGGACCTGTTCCCCGGAAATGGAAGGGAGTGTGTCAAAGCGGTGTGATGTTCAATTCTTCGCACTGCAATAGGAAAATCGTTGGAGCTCGCTATTTCTTTAAAGGCTACGAAGCATCGCACGGTCGTCTTGATAAAAGACAATACAAATCAGCCAGAGACAGCAACGGGCATGGAACACACACTGCTTCTACTGTTGCTGGATCCGCTGTGGTGGGAGCGAGTTTCTCTGGGTTTGCGAATGGAACCGCCGTAGGGATGGCACCTCATGCCAGATTGGCCGTCTATAAGGTCCTCTGGGGAGGAGGATCAGGGGAGGGCGATTACTGCGATATAGCTGCTGCTATGGAGAAGGCTGTGGCAGACGGCGTGGATATACTCTCTTTGTCCCTTGGAGCTTCTGACGTGCCATTTCACGAGGATCCCATAGCCATCATAGCATTTAAGGTAATGGAGAAGGGCGTATTTCTTTCGGCTTCAGCCGGTAACTATGGTCCTGCTTTGTTTTCTATCGAAAACACAGCTCCTTGGATAACCACTGTCGGTGCCAGCGGTATGGATAGACGCTTCCCGGGCCTTGTCATACTTGGCAACCTAGAGACCTACAAAGGCACCTCTTTAGTTTATAAAACTAAAGCGGCTAGAAAAATTCCTTTGGTGTATCTATCTCACAACGAAAGCTCCAAGTATTGCCGTGCAGGGAGTCTCCAATCCAACCTGGCGAAAGGCAAGATTGTGCTGTGTGATGAAGAGGTTGATAATCCTTATCTTTCGGTGGTCTCGAGCTCGTACAAAACAATTAGAGTGGTGAAAGAAGCTAGGGCAGCTGGGGCAGCTGGAGTTATTTTTGCTAACAGTAAATACTCTGGAGCGCAGGAGCAAACACTAAGCCGTACTTATCTGCCGGCTACCAGTGTGAGTTTTGCGGCTGGACTGAAAATCAAAGCTTACATAAATAGCACCAGCAAGCCTACCGCCGTTATAAAGCATACAGGATTGACAGTGGTGGGAAAAGCAATAACAGCTCCTATTGTGGCTGCATTCTCTGCGAGGGGGCCAAGTGCAGTACTTCCACAAGTTCTTAAACCAGATGTAATTGCTCCAGGCGTCAACATATTGGCAGCATGGACAGGAGGAGGATATAACATGGACTCAGGAACATCAATGTCGTGTCCTCACGTAAGCGGCATTGCAGCGCTTATCCGAGGTGTGCATCCATCGTGGAGTCCTGCTGCCGTCAAATCTGCGCTCATGACGTCTGCTTATGTCCACGACAATAAAAAGAGGCTCATCAAAGATGCTGTGACTCTGAAAGCGGCAGATGCATTCGCTTTGGACGCAGGTCATGTAAATCCAGCAGCTGCGGTGGATCCGGGGCTCGTGTACGATATTGCACCTCACGATTATATTGACTTCTTCTGTACTCTCAACTACACCGCCAAACAGATTGGTATTCTCATGGGCAACAAATCCATTTCGTGCCCTATGGACGCGGCAGGAGATCTCAACTATCCATCCTTCTCAGTGCTCTTCGATTCCACTAAATTAGTTCAGGTAAAAATGAGAACAGTGACAAACGTAGGGGGCGCCCCTGCAGCGTACAGAGTGCGGGTGAGGAGCCCTGCCGACGTGAAAATAAGTGTGGAGCCGAAGATGTTAAAATTCACAAAGCAGAATGAGAAGTTGAAATATAGCGTGAGATTTGACAGCAAAAAGAATGGAGAAGATGAAATTCGACGGTTCGACTTCGGAGAGATATTGTGGAAACGAATCCGAGGTGGGACACAAGAAGTGCGGAGTCCAATCGCCATACTGTGGGAAGGCAATTGACGATAAAGTAACCGTCCCTACCGTAGTCTCAACCGTGGCCAGTCCTTCGGATTTTTTATATAAATAAATAATGTTATTATTACAAGGTATATTGTATGTTATTATTACTAGTGATATTGTATGTTATTATATTATATTTGATCTCACTATGAGAAAATTTCTGGGTCATCTGGGGGAGTGACGCATGATTTATATCTTTTGAATGGATTAAAATGCTGTCCACATTGCACACCTTGATTTGAGACGATGCGACATTTATTTTTAAGTTAGTGATTCAATAATGGGCTTTATCTTTCTAAAATATTTTAAATCGACTTTTCCGCTCTATAAAGTATTATGAGGGATGTGTTGCTTTAACATCCTTAACTTCATTCACGGATTTGGTCCGTCCTGATCAAATGAATGGTGAGCTTCCTATGCACAGTGATTTGGGTGAATGCAAGTCTGGAACTGTCAAAGTGGTGAAAAGCAAATCATTGTGAAGCGGGTGTGTCAGTCCCAATTTTATGTGGACCGTGGGCACATGTCCATGCAAGCCTTGTGTGGGTGTTTGTGAGCAATTATGTGGTCTCAAATTTCGTGAAGCAGGGGCAACTTTGTTTTAGGCAGAGAGTGATCAAACCTGGGGAGGGAATTATTCATTGTAATCATTCGAGTGGTTCCAAGCATTATTGGCCAGTTGGTCCATTTATTGTACTTTGGACCGAATTGTCCTGAAGAGTGAATAAAATACACGTTACTCCTAGTTTTCTTGCATTGTGTGAATTTTCGTGTGTGTTGGGCCAATTTCCTGATCTTTGTAAGTGTGTGTTTGTCTTTCCGTTGCTAATCCTTTATTTATACAAGTTGTTGTCCACTGTGTTTGTGGGTTGCTTGTGCAGGTAAACACTGAAGGTGTAGTCCGTAGTTCTTGCAAATCCCATCACAATGAGGGATTCTCAATTGGGACAAGCGGTGCCACATAGTCTGGCCGGCTCTGGAGAGCTAGCCCTGTGACAGTTGGTATCAAAGCACACGATTTGTGTTTTGTGGAATTGTGTTTGCCTGAGTCAAACAGTCTTGTGTCTTCCCCTGTTGAGTCAATCCAATGTTTTGTATGGTGTGTCTGAGTGAGTATGGCAGGAGATCTGTCTAGGAAGATGTTGCTCAAGGAAGCGGCCAGCAGGGGTCGAGAGCAAGGTTAGGGCAGAGGTGAAGGTGCAGGTGGTGGCAGTTTCCACGTGGGTAAGTCGAGAGTTGTTGCCAAAGTGGGTGAAGGCCTTGTTGAGCGAGTTGGTGCCCAATTCCAAGTGATGGGGGACCGTGTCGGTACAAGGTTTAGCGAGCTTGAGGAGAAGGTGACTACCATGGGGCAAATGATCATGGAACTTACTGGTAGGCTGGAGAAGGGTTTGATGTTTTAAATGGAGTTATAGGATAAAATGGCTTTAGTTCGATCAGTGGTGTTGGGTTTGGTGAAAGCATCAGGGTCTAATTCTTCTTCAGTCATGAGACTCTCGAAGTTGAAGGAACCAGAGTGTTATGATGGTGAGAGAGATTACCATCTTCAAGATAGTTTATTCTGGATCACGGAGGAGTTCCTGACAAGGTTAGGAATTATGTCAGGTGCATAGGAGGTGTGCGCTGCAGTAAGGTACCTCACAGGTATGGCAAAGGTTTGGTATAAGACCTTGGCTAATGACATTGCATCAAGGAGTTTGACGAGGAGGTTGGACTCTTGGGAGGATCTGAAGGAAGCCCTTGGGGTTCAGTTTTGACCTGGGAATGCAACTGGTTGGCTAGGACCAAGTTGAGTCACTTGAAGCAAGTGGGGGAGATGGGTGAGTATATCCATGCTTTCCAAAGCCTTTTTTTGGAGGCCACCAACATGTTGGAGGTGGTTAAGTTGTTTCAGTTTACTCAGGGTCTTCAGCCATGGGCTCAGGGGGAGCTCTGTCACCATGAAGTGTCTGATGTTAGCAAAGCAATTGCTATAGTATACCATCTCTTAGATTATAGAGAGGGTTATTCATCCAGAAACACCTTGGGCCCTTGCACACCCATGCGGGGTGGCACTGGTAAGGGGTTGAGTAAGTCTTCAGGGAAGCCAGTGGGTGACCAAGGAAGGAAGGCTACTCTAGAGTCATCATAGGGATCTTGTAAATCCTGGAGCACTTCCATGGGTGGCAAGATGAAGTCACTAGTTAGAGAGTCAAGTAGGAAGCAGTTCTGTTTGAGGTATTGGACATGTGGTGGGAATCACTACAAGTGAGATTATCTGAAGTAGTAGGGGGTGTTTGTACTTTAGAAGGGGAGATCCAGATGAATGGTGTGGCAGATAGTGGGTGTACTCACAGGAGCTCAATGCTACGTGAAGCTTGGGTTTAGAGGTGGTTGTGTGGTAACTTGTTGGGGTGCTAGCGAACTCAGGTGTTCTACAATTGGAAGTCAATTAGTTTAGCCTTGGAAACATGGCCTCGAAACCTCTAGAGGTTTAAGTAGGCTTTGTGGAGAAGTTACAAGCCATCCGTGTTGTGTTGAAATAGAGTTTACCCAAGGTTGGGTAAGGTGATAGTGTTTCTCCATCTTAGGGTTCTTTTGTGCCCGATCCATTGTAGACATGCAAGGTGAAGATTGTGCAGAGGAGTGGGATTGGGGAGATGAAAGTGGTGTTGGGTTGAGTATGCAGAAGACTGCAATAATTGGCGAGGAGTCAGTGGATCTTGTATTTCTTGGTGGCAGTTGGGATGTTGAAGGGGAGTAGTAGGTTTCCTCTTTCCCATTGATGTGAGGTGGGTTCTTCACATCCATGGAGTATGCTCAAGGAAACATCATCTTGTTGGGTCACAGAGAAGATAATTGATCATGTTGCATAGCGTTGGTTCTAGAGGAGAGTTCTTGGGAAGGACTCCATTTCTATAAATGGGCATGGGGTGTTTGATTTGAAGAGTTATCTTTGCCTGTTATACTCTTGTTGGGAGTTTCAATACTATTTAGGGGAAAGTTCGATGGGGTCACTTAGGCTGCTAGGGTTTCAGAGTCTTGAAGAGGTGGGTCATCAAGAGCTATATTCCTCCACCCCAAGTTTGGGGGTTGGCAAGATCAGGGTGATCTTGTGAAGCTCCATTGGTTTGGTGTAGCTTGTGTAGGCAAGCCTTGTCTACGTGTGGAAGTTGCCAGAGATTTAGGTTATTTCTCAGTTTTGTAGCTAGTTGAATTCCTCTGTTTGGGGTGAAAACCATGGGTTACTTGGTAGTCTAAAGTAGAGGGAGTTTTTAGTGGTGTTGGAATGGTGCTTTTCAGCAAGCTGGGAACAGGTGGAAGCCCTCAAAAGTAAGGTCATGGAGTTTGGCCTTGGTCTCTTAATTCAATATGGATCTTGAATAGGGGATGTGTTTTCTCTTGGCTTTGGATTTGAAAAGGAGGCATTTTAATCTCTTGACTCTGGAAGAGCTTGAAAATGAGATGTGTTTATCTTAGCTTTGGTTCTAGAAAGGGGTTGTGTTAATCTCTTTATTTTGAAGAGAGCTTAAAGAGGAGTGTGGTGATCTCTTGGCTTTGGGTCTAAAAAGGGGGTTGTTTTGGTCTCTTGACTCTAAAGGAAGATTGGTAAGAAGGTGTGTTTATCTCTTAGCTTTAGGTCTGAAGAGGAGACGTGGTGGTCTCTTAACTCTGTATTTTGGATAGAGCCTGGAAAGGGGAAGTGCTGGCCTCTTCGCTTGGAATGGGTCTGAAGAAGGGACAGGTTAATATTTTGGCTCCGAATTGAGCTTGAATAGAAGATTGTTTCCCTCATGGGTTCCTACCAGTGGAGTCGTGCCGGAACTGAGGATGTCACCAATTTTTAATTGAGGGAGTCTATGAGGGATGTGTTGCTTCAACATCCCTAACTTCATTCATGGGTTTGGTCCATCCTATTCAAATGAATGGTGAGCTTTCTTTGCATAGTGATTTGGGTGAATACAAGTTTGGAACTGTCAAAGTGGTGAAAAGTGAATCATTGTGAAGTAGGTGTGTCAGTCCCAAGTTTATTTGGACCGTGGGCATGTGTCTATGCAAGCCTTGTGTGGGTGTTTGTGAGAAGTTCTATGGTATCATATTTCATGAAGCAGGGGTAGGTTTGTCTTAGGCAGAGAATGATGAGACCTGGGGAGGGAATTGTTCATTGTAATCATTCAAGTGGTTTTGAGCATTATCAGTTGAGCCTGACTTGGTGGTTGTTGTGTATGTTGGCCAGTTGGCCTATTTATTATACGTTGGACCATATTATCCTAAAAAGTGAATAAAATACATGTTACTCCTAGTTTTATTCTATTATGTGAATGCTCATGTGTGTTGGGCCGTTTTCCTGATCTTTACAAGTGTGTTTGACTTTTTACTACTAATCCTTTATTTATACAAGTTGTTGTCTACTGTGTTTTTGGGTTGCTTGTGCAACTAAACACTGAAGGCGTAGTCTGTATTTCTTGCAAATCTCATTGCAATGAGGTATTCCTGATTGGGACAAGCAGTGCCACATAGTTTGTGTTTTATGGGATTATGTTTGCCTGAGTCAAATAGTCTTGTGTCTTCCCCTGTCGAGTCAGTCTAGTGTTGTGTATGGTGTGTCTGAGTCAGTATGGTAGGAGATCTATCCAGGAAGATGTTGCTCAAGGAAGCAGTCAACAAGGTCAAGGCAAAGGTGAAGGTGCAGGTGGTAGCATTTGCCACATGGGTAAGTCGAGAGTTGATGCCAGAGTGGGTGAAGGCCTTGTTGAGCAAGTTCGTGCCTAGTTCCAAGTGATGGGGGACCATGTGGGTATGAGATTCAGTGAGCTTGAGAAGAAGGTGACTACCATAGGGCAGAAGATCATGGAAATTATTGATAGGCTAGATAAGGGTTTGATGTTCCAAATGGAGATACATGATAAAGTGGATTTAGTTCAATCAATGGTGTCAGGTTTGGTGAAAGCATCAGGGTCTAGTTCTTCTTCAGTGATGAGACTCCCAAAGTTGAAGGAACCAGAGTGTTATGATGGTGAGAGAGATGACCATCTTTTGGATAGTTTCTTCTAGAGCATGGAGAAGTTCTTGATAAGGTTAGGAGGTCTATCAAGTACACAAGAGGTGCACATTGTAGAAAGGTACCTCACAGGTATGGCAAAGGTTTGGTATAAGACCTTGGCTAATGACATTTCATCAAGGATTTTAGTGAGGAAGTTGGACTCTTGGGAGGATTTGAAGGAAGCCCTTGGGGTTTAGTTTCAAATTGGGAATGCAGCATGGTTGGCTAAGACCAAGTTGCATCACTTGAAGCAACTGGGGGAGATGGGCGAGTACATCCATTCTTTCTAAAGCCTTTTGTTAGAGGCCACCAATATGTCTGAGGTGGATAAGTTGTTTCAGTTTACTCAGGGTATTCACCCATGGGCTTAGGGAGAGATCCGTTGCCATGAAGTGTCTGATGTTAGTGAAGCAATTGTTGTAGTAGATCGTCTCTTAGATTGTATAGAGGGTTATTCATCCATAAAAACCTTAGGCCCTTGTGCACCTAGGTGGGGTGGCGTTGGTAAGGGGTTGAGTAAGTCTTCAGGGAAGCCAGTGGGTGACTAGGGAAGGAAGGCTACTCCAAATTTGTTAGAGGGATCTTGTAAGTCCTGGAGCACTTCCATGGGTGGTGAGACGAAGTCACTAGTTGGAGAGTCAAGCAGGAAGCAGTTCTGTTTGAGCTGTTGGATGTGTGGTGGGAATCACTACAAGCAAGATTATCTAAAGTGATAGGGGGTGTTTGTAGTTCAAAAGTGGAGATCTGGATGAATGGTGTGAGTAGATAGTGGGTGTGCTCACAGGATCTCAACGCTATGTGAAGCTTGGGTTTAGAGGTGGTTGTGTGGTAACTTGTTGGGGTGCTCGTGAACTTGGGTGTTCTACAATTGGAAGTCAATAAATTTTTCCTTGGAAACTTGGCCTCCAGACCTTTGAAGGTTTGAGTAAGCTTTGTGGAGAAGTTACAATCCATCCATGTTGTGCTCAGCTAGGGTTTACCCAAGGTTGGGTAAGGTGACAATGTTTCTCCATCTTAGGGTTCTTTTGTACCTAATCCATTGCAGTCGTGCAGGGTGAAGATTGTGCAGAGAAGTGGGATTGGGAAGATGAAAGTGGTGTTGGGTTGAGTATGCAGAAGAGTGTAAGAATTGGCAAGGAGTCATTAGATCTTGTATTGCTTGGTGGTAGTTGGGACGTTGAAGGGGAGCTGCAGGTTTCCTCTTTCCAATTGATGTGAGGTGGGTTCTTCATAGCCATGGAGTATGCTCAAGGAAACATCATCTTGTTGGGTCACAGAGAAGATAATTGATCATGTTGCATCGCATTGGTTCTAGAGGAGAGTCCTTAGGAAGGACTATGTTCCTATAAATGGGCCTGGGGTGTTTGATCTGAAGAGTTATCTTTTCTTGTTATACTCTTGTTGGGAGTTTTAGTATTGTTTGAAGTAAAGTTTGATGGGGTCACTTAGGCTATTGGGGTTGTAGAGTCTTGAAGAGGTGGGTCATCAAGAGCCATTTTCCTCTAACCCAAGCTTGGGGGTTGGCAAGATCAGGGTGATCTGGTCAAGCTGCATTGGTTTGGTGTAGCTTGTGTAGGCAAGCCTTGTCTACGTGCGGAGGTTACCAGAGATTTAGGTTGTTTCTCAATTTTGTAGCCAGTTGGATTCCTTAGTTTCAGGTGAATACCATGGGTTACTTGGTAGTCTGAAGTGAAGGGAGTTTTTAGTGGTGTTGGAATGGTGCTTTTTAACAAGTTGGGAGTAGGTGGAAGCCCTCGAAAGTAAGGTCATGGAGTTTGGCCTTGGTTTCTTAACTTAGTATGGATCCTGAATAGGGGATGTGTTCTAATCTCTTGAATCTACAAGAGCTTGAAAAGGGGATGTGTTTCTCTTAGCTTTGACTCTGAAGAGATCCTGAAAAGGAGTGTGGTGATCTCTTGGCTTTAGGTCTGAAAAGGGGGTTGTTTTGGTATCTTGACTCTGAAGGAAGCTTGGTAAGGAGGTGTGTTTATCTTTTATCTTTGGGTCTAAAGAGGGGACGTGGTGGTCTCTTAACTCTAGATTCTGGATAGAGCCTAGAAAGAGGAAGTGTTAGCCTCTTGGCTTGAAATGGGTCTAAAGAAGGGACAGGTTAATAATTTGGCTCCGAATTGAGCCTGAATAGAAGATTGTTTCCCTCATGGGTTCCTGTCAGTGGATTCATGCTAGTGTCGAGGACATCACTAATTTTTAAGTGGGGGAGTCTATGAAGGATGTGTTACTTCAACATCCCTAACTTCATTCACAGGTTTGGTCCATCCTGATCAAATGAATGGTGAGATTTCTTTGCACAGTGATTTTGGTGAATGCAAGTTTGGAACTATCAAAGTGGTGAAAATTGAATCATTGTGAAGCGGGTGTGTTAGTCCCAAGTTTATGTGGATCATGGGCACATGCCCATGCAAGCCTTTTGTGGGTGTTTGTGAGTAGTTTTGTGGTCTCAAATTTCATGAAGCAAGGGTAGGTTTGTCCTAGGTAGAGAGTGATTAGACCTGGGGAGGGAATTGTTCATTGTAATTATTTGAATGGTTCCAAGCATTATCGATTGAGCCCGACTCAGTGGTTATTGTGTATGTTGGCTAGTTGGCCCATTTATTGTACTTTGGATAGGATGTTCTTGAAGAGTGAAAAAAATACATGTTACTCCCAATTTTTTGGCATTGTGTGAATGTTCATGTGTGTTGGGCTGATGTCTTGATCTTTGCAAGTGTCTATTTGTCTTTCAATTGCTAATCCTTTATTTATATAATTTATTATCCACTATGTTTGTGGGTTGCTTGTGTAGGTAAACACTGAAGGCGTAGTCTATAGTTCTTGTGAATTCCATTGCAATGAGGGAATCCCTGATTGGGACAAGCAGTGTTACACGGTCTGGCTGGCTCCAGAGAGCTAGCCCTGTGACAAGTATCATTACAATAAGAGAATTTATTTTTAGCTTTTCATTCATCATCTACTTTTTAGGAGGCTTCTTTTATATTTTTTAATTTGATTTATTTCCTGGATTATTTTTTATCATGGGGTAAGGTTCCTCTTTCCTTGTTATTATTTACAAAAAAAATAGATTACGCTTCATAAATTATTATTATGATAAGAGAATAGTATGAAACATTTTACACAATTTAACTAGAAACATTTTTTTTTACTGCATGAATTATGGGAACATTATCTCTCTAATGAAATTTAAATCTTCTATAAAATATAATTACACCAAAGATGTTTTTCCATACATAGGAAGCATTTTCATTGCCAAGATTTGACTAAAAATTCGTCAAGCTCACAACATATTCCTTTACATATGTTTCATCTTTCATATAACATATTCATTTACAATTATTAAAATGAATATCAAATTATTATTTTTTAATGCTTTATGCAAAAATATATATATACAGTGTCAATGCTCATGTGTTTAGAGTGAGGTATGATTGTTGATTTACACTCTTTCAATTTACAAAATCCTGATATAATAAAACATAAAATTATACATAATTTGATGTAACTTACACTATTTAGTATGGTAGCTACAACCTCCACAAAGTAAATAATAATAGCCAAGGTGGTGTCCAATTTGAGATACATCAAACTACTATAATGCGTAAAGAAACTATGCAAAAACTACTAGGGATTCAAATCTAGGTTTAATAGACTACTAAAAAATTATAACTCTTGTGGTTGTCTCAACAGTTTTACATTTTCTCTACTCATCGAACAAATATAAGTGAGCACTACTATTACAAATACAATGGTTGTTTTTAGCGATACTTAGAATGAAAATGGAATAAAGTATTGGAAATATCAATATACATATCTATTTTCATATAGAATTAGACATTGGTCAATTAGATTATATAAGAGACATCTTTTATTGAATTAAACTTTTCCATTTCTCATCTAATTAGTTTTAGAGTCTTCTAATTAGGTTTTAAATAGTTTTAATTGTAGTAATTTTTGCCTAAATAGTTATAGACTCATCTAAATTGACACGTGGTGCATTCTCTGCATTTTTAGAGGGGGCATTGAATATGCAAAAACTATTTCAATCATATTTTGGGTAATTTAAATATGTCAATGGAAATAACCTATGCCATTAATAGATGTGACATGTCAATGAACTTTTTATGTGTATATGCCAAGGCTTCTTCCATTCCATCACCATAAATATCATGTCCTTTCCTCTCACTATCACTACCTATCTCACCTTGAAATATTTCGCCACTTTTATACTCTGTATGTCCTTGCCCTTCCCTACAATTTTACTATTTCTTAAACTTAATGTGAAACAAAAGGCCTCATCCTCGAATAGCTTATTGTCATATGAAGGAACACACAACCTCATTTTCCACAATCATTTCCACCAAAAATATTAAATTATTGTTGCTTAATTCTTCATGCACAAAATGTGATATGACATTAGTGACCATTGGTTTTGATTGAGGTGTAACTATTGATTTACACTCTTTTTATTTATAAATACCCACCTGATCAAAATAGAAAATTACATCCCTTCCAACATAACTTGTAGCTTTGGTGTAACTACTAACACTAGCAATTGCACATGAGGTTATAAAATGGATGTGTGGATGTGTTTTTTTTAATAGCTTTTACTACTAGAATACTTTAGTATTAATATTAATTAAATAATAGTATATAAAAGGATATATAGTAAAATAACTGGTTGGAATACATGGCTCAAACTCCGTTCTATAGGAAAACATTAGCTCAAAACATGACAACAAAAAATATGAAGAACACAAAGTGACCCTAGATAAATCATGATAATAATACATATATCACATGCACAAAAAAAACCAAGGCACATGACACTACACCAGAAGGAGGAGGTGGAAGATCATCCTTATGTGGTAAATCAGACAAAGAAGGTTCTTTCAAAGGAGGATTTGGAGTCATCTAGCCTTCTACATATTTCATAAGAGCTAAAGAGATAATAATCCCATCCATCAATAGTTTGCATTACAGTGCCAAAAGTGCTAGTACCGACCCTCACTAAGAAGGACTAGCATCAATTTTTCCACATGGTGTTGGTGACCTCTAACCCCCTCTCTATGGGTGAGTAGAGATCTAACTATGGATACAAGACTAGCTTCAGTGTCACTTGGGAGCCAGAGGTAGTAGACATTATGGTGGATAGTCTGGAGGGATTTGGATCATAGTATAGGGAGTACTCCCCTAATTATCAAGTAGCTCTTAAATTTTATTTTTGCTTGGACTTCAATATTCATGTAGGCCAAATATGATAGAGAAACCTTGTCATTAATAGAGAACTAACTAGAAGATTATTCATTGTTAAATGCATAATTTTTAACTTTCCACAATTGAAATAGAATCATAATTTTTAAAAAATTGTATAAAAAACTATATATGTTTGCCAATTTGTAAAATCCCCAAAGAGGGCCAAGTGCCATGAGAAAGGCTCATGATGCTATGATTAAAAGAGATTATGTATCCACTACTAGGAAGATTAGACTTTGTGATACCACTAAAAGGACACTACTAGAAAGACTCAACTCTGATATATGCTAGGTAATTGGGTTGAGAAATTCACTAGTGAGAAAGACATTCTCCAAATGGTAGGCCTTGATAGACTAGACACTAGAGGAAGTGAGCCAATTTGGAATCAAGTTTGGATTTCAAAATCCTATCTAGCTATACAAGCCACATTTAGGGCAAGGACTTAAGGTTCTAGTTCTTATTGATCTTACTTATAAAAAAGGAAAATGGGTTCATCCCTTGATAAATAATTCCCAAAGAATAATTCTTAAAATGAGTATAACAATTCCACCTCCAATATTTCCACCATGAATGTGGAGGCTAAAGGCCTAGCTTGTGGAACATGACATTTCTCATCAACCCCTAAATATGGAGAATGACTAGTAAGTCCATATTAATAAATTTAATTTCACTTTTAGATTAGTATAAGGAGCAAAATTTCAATAAGAAATTGAATCCTTTATCTTGTGAATCCATTTTTTGAAAATCCTCAAGGATTTTATACCAAAACATTTAGCCACTAGAAGACTTGAAAAATTGGATGAATTAAAGATTTGTTTAATCATTTTTTTATTTGTTTGTGTAAAAAAAACTAAAAGATACATTCAAATATCTCAATACAATAATGGCAAACAATGTTGATTGTTTCTATCCAACAATGTGTTTGATGGAAAATATAGTCTAATTTGTTCAAACTATAAAAAGAGCATGATAAATGACATCCGATGGTAATTGGTAATATAAATAACTGTATTAGATTGTTTAGATCATAAAAGTGATAAATAAGAGCCAAGAGACTAAAAATATACAAAGAGGGATAGACGACTTATCACATCAATCAAATGTAGAAGTTAAAGAATAACATGATGAATCAATCAATAAGTTATGTACAATATATTTTTTATTATTTGAATTTTTTTATTTTTTAAAATATTTTTTGTAATTAAAGTTTATCCATTATTTCATACTATTTAGGATTAGAATACTTAGATTTATAAAAATACATGACATGATCCTCTTCACCTTTAATATCCTTTTCATTGTTATCATCATGTGGTATCTGAATAATTCTTCCTTCATGTGAAAAAGTTATGTCCTATTGATTAGTATCCACTATAGATTCCATTTTTTGTAACCATGAGTGTCCTAATTTAAATGATACTTGATTTGTATAAGGAATAATTCATACCTATTTTTTGACAAATTTTTGTCCACAAGTTATTGGGTATATGATATATCTAAGGGCTTATTCCCAATGTACACTATGATGTAATTCATTGATATTATGACTTATTTTTTATAGTCATCTAACACTAAAAATATTTTATCTTCTAATAGTTGTATTGTGATTGTGTTTGTAATAATTCCATTTAATGTATATAATAATAGATAAATACTTTTTTAGAGGATGTGTTCTATGCATCATATATGTAGATGACATCTTTGGCACTTATGTAGTTAGTGATATTTGTTGATACTACATTAATCTAATAATGCCCTCATGTTTTTATATTTTTATTTTATTGTTTAATGTTACACAATGATTTGTATCATGTCCTACGATACTATGTTAATCACAATTGTTTTTGCTACTTTATATAAAAGGCATGTTGTTGATCAATTTCTAGTAGTATGTAATGTAATTATCTTTTTATCCAACAACATTTGAAAAATTAATACAGGTTTCTCTTGATTGTTGTATTATTTTCAATAATGGCGAAACTATTGTACCAAATATCTCCACATCATTTACTAATTTTTTCTCAAATTCTATATGAGATCGATTGTAACAATCTTTAAATCATAATCTTTAGGCATACCTATAATATACTTGCCCTTTAAATATGGTTGATCTTTAGCAATAAATATTTAATCATCATGATATACCCCTAGACAAATGGGTTTGAATAATGTATGATATAAATACTAATCTGATGAGTTGAAATATAGGTTACATAGTTGATCATGTTTCATATTAATTATGTGATAACCTAATTCTTCCACACCAGTGTCATAACCATTATACTATCAAAAAATCCACCGTTCATCATAATTCATACTTATTTATCCTTAATTATCCCTAATTCACCATAAATTATCCATAACCATGATCTCAATTTGGATCCTAATGTACTAGTCATGTGTACTAGAGGTTTCCACTATGCCCAATTAGATGTAACTTTTGTTCATAAGATAATTTTATAAGACATTTCATAAAATCAAAAATATTAGACATATTATTCTTTTTAAAATCATTATTAGGGTGATCGGTACATCTTCATGATGATGAGTCAGTGATTTTCAAGCTCTAGAAATGGAAGGAAAAGTACAAGTTTATGTCATTTGGAGAGAAAATGGTTGATGTCAAAAGTATATTTAGATTACATATTGGAATTCCTCTCCAAAAATAATACAAGTTCATAAAATATATCATGTATTTTATAAAATATATCATGTATTTTCCAAATAATATGCAAAATTTAATGCCTCAATAAATTAGAGGACTCTGACACCAACATTTATCATTAGAGTTGACTATTGATCACCAAAGCTCGACTATAATACTCCAAAGCTAAGTTTAGGACTTTAGAGCAACACTAATTTAAATGGTTGCAAACATTTTTTTTCACTTTGGTTGTTCAGTTCATCTTCTTGGTAGGTTCTAGGGTTGAGAGAGAATTCATATAGGTCTAGGGAAGGTAGTAAACATCAAAAAACATAGTGAAGAGGATATAATTTTGATTCACATTGGTCGTTATAAGTTTGAGTCTTTATTCATGTTTTCTCATTCTTACCTAGATGTAGATGATTGGTTTAGCTGTGTAGAAGTGTAAATAAGTGTTTGATAAGTGCAAAGTATCCTTGTGTATAAGTTTTGAATAGAGTGGAAATGAATATTATTTCCATGAAGGCCATGCCTAGTAGTACCTTGTACATTTGTTACATCACATACTAGAAGGGGAGTGAAATTTTCTTACCCACTATATTTTTTCCCACATTGGGTTTCTCTATGATAAAAATTATGTTTGTTTTGTGCTTTACTCATTCATATGTTTCATGTTTATGTGTAGTAGGTTATGCATATCACTTTCAACACTTGATTTGCTCATTTTTTATAATTTTAATAACCAAGAATAGTCACATAACCAATTTTTTTATGTAATGAGATTAGGATCAATGTTGATGAGACTTAGTGGAATCTCCACCTATTTTATCGATCAAATCAGCATCAAAGCTATTTAAGTTAGTATTTTGTGTGTTTATGACTACATTGCATGTTTTTTCTTATCACTAAAGAAAGTAGTGCTAATAGACAAGGTGTCCTAGTTCCATTTAAATTAGATGTTATTTATAAGTGTTATCATTTATGTCAAGGTTTATGTCATTGATGTCAATGTGTAGGTTAAGGAGAGAATTTGAAGGCAACCTAATATCTCTTCTGTTGAGATAGAATTTAAAGGTAACCTAATGATTCTTATGTTGGTTGTTTTCAATATTGTTGTAGTGGTTTTAGAATGATGTTTTATGAATTTTATTTTTTGATAGCATCATTTAGGTAAGCATGTTTGAGTATTAGTCCTTGAGTACAAGGTGTGTTGAGAAGCCTAGTCATAACAAGTATAGTCATATCATGAGCATGTTCATGATGAGAACAAAGAGGTGTGTGAATAGGTATGATATTGTTTGAGGAAAATTAATGTCATGTGATAAAGTTTTATAATCACAAATGAGTGTTTCGAGGTCAGTTATCAACTTTAAAGTGCTTGAGAAGCTTAGTCATGGCACTCATCATGACATGTAAAGTTCTAGTGAGAAGGTTTGAGAATGGTAGCTTGGTGAGATGAATGAATAAAAGAATAAATGGATTTATTATGTTGATTAATAATGAATATGATTCATTTTATGACTCATGAAATTTTCAAGGTGAGCCTAGAAGGGTAAGACCTTAAGTCCAAGCCTACAACTGTACTAGTTCTAGACCCTGCCTGACCTAATGAGGTGTCATGAGGTATTTCCAAGGAAAATGAAGAATGTATGGCATTGGTTGAGAATTATAATAGGTTTTATGACATGTATATGATGTTTTTGGATCTTTGATAGTGGTTAAAAGTTTAGTTTCAAATCCTACTATGGTTTGTAGGTCAAGGTCTAAGAAAGCAATGAGAGAGAGTATGGCCTAATAGGTTATGAGGTTTTGTTTCCAAGTAAAGTATAGATATATGAGTGTTTTTATAGGTATGGTATATTTTTTAAATAATTTTAACAAATTTTTAGATCATGGTTTTAAAGAAAAGACATGAAAAGTTGTTTTAAGGTCTTTCAAGTGCAAAGAATGAAGGGTTCTCAACCTGAGAAGGACTTTTAGATGTTCATTGACATGTGTAAAATTTACATGTGAAATTGATATATTAATTAGATATGGGAAATTTTCCTATATAATATCTCCATCCATTAGTTTTATTTATGAGAGGTAGTCCTTTATGAATAATCATTAACACTAGAAACAATGTTAACCCTCTCTAAAATCCTAACAATGATCCAATGTGTAAGATCTTGTTCAAAACAACATATAATTGTCTCAAATGAATATAAAAACTATTTTATCATGTAATAAAATCACCTAGTCATCTCTATGTGTGATTGGTTTGTTAGGTGTTTGAGTAGACCCTACAAGAAAGTGTCAGTTTTTTTATAAAAATGTTGTAGCAGTCATATTTGACCAAGTCAAAGTTGATAATGAATGGAGGAAAAAATTAAAGAATTTTATACACAATTTCTATCCCTCGAGGGTGATAAACCACTCATCCAAGTTGACTAGTTGCTAATAGACCTAATGGTGAAAATAATGATAAACCTAGGTAGTAGTGACAAGATGTTTAGGGATGTGTTATCATGAAATAGGGATGAATACAAGTACATGGAGAAATTGTTCAATAATTTTAAGAAATTTTCATGTGGCATATAAGTTTTTGACGTCAATGGATAGGATGAAAATGTTGTTCATAAGTTGACCTATCTCGCTTAGATGAGATGAGATAGTGAGATACAAGATTATGAGATTAGTATGTAATACAAATATTACCCTTTGACCATATTATATTTATATGTGAGAATGGTATAGTTATATCATAAGATAAAATACATGCATAAGGAGTCTCTTTAAATGGTCATACAAGTTATTGAAGGTCATTGTCATCATGACTTGCTTTAAGGCAAACTGGTAGTTTTGGTTAACCAAGTTTTAGAGATGAGTTTGAGGATATATGATATAAATTGATGTATCTAATTCATATTTTATTGTTTTTTGTGAATTTAAATTATTTATAATACTTTTTTAAATATTGGAAGTTAGTAAAATTGGTTGAAATGTTGAAGCCAAAATGGCTTATCTAGCTAAGGGAGGTCTATGAGAGAAAAGGTCAACAAATAGATCTGCAAGACCAATGATTTCCATTAAATATTATTATATTTTTTTGGAGTTTTTAAAAAATATGTTTTAAGATAATTTTCATTTATTTTAATTCATTTAATTTTTTATTTTAGGTGTTATAATTTCAACTTTCCATGACTGTGTTTCAAGACTAGTTGACAGTTCAGAATGACCATCTTATAGAGAAGAGTTTGAGCCTATATACCCTGAATTTAAGAATATAATAAATTTTATGATGACCATAAGTTAATTAGGTTTCTTAATATGTGATTTATTTCCATGGTAATATATCTAATTTTTTTTAATCTTTAGTAATTCAAGACAGATATTTTCTAGGTTCACAGGCCTAATTGTGAATAGTACTAATGGTATGCTAAAAGTGGTTATTGGACTTGAAAGATGTTGTGGATCCTAGATGAGATTATTAGAGTAATATTTTATTATTTTATTATATGTTCATACTTTTTTTGGATTTTATAAGTTTTCCAAGGAAGGTAAAATGTAACGTGTCCTAAAGTAGACCTAATGGAATTAGATCTCCATGGGACCTAACGATGGAATGAGGCCTAATTGATGTAAGTCAGACTTAAAGGGACCCAAATAATGTTTTATTAATATTTATTATATTTAATAATATCTATTCCATGTCTAACCTAATAATTTAATGGTGTTTGGCTAACTAAGAAGGATATGAACAAGAGGCTTGTATAAACACAAGGAAGTTTTAGGCCTATTTATGTGTGGTGAAAAGACCAAGCAAATAAAATGGCACATTATAGAGTATAAGGAGGTATTTTAGACTATCATAGGATTATATATGATCTATGATAAATATTTTATAGAGTTTATGTGTATGAGGATCAAGTTCATATGACCTAATTAGTCTTGAAATGACTTAATTGAGTGAAAAGACCTAGATGATAGTTTGAGAGGGATAAGAGTGTGAAGAGATGAAGAGGTGGTCATCATCATTTGGAAAAAGATGCCCTAAAGTTGATTAAATAAATTAGGTTTTTTATTTGTTTCTGCTTCATCTAGGGGTTTAGTACCTCCTTGCAAGTTGGTGCTTGCTAAAGCCTAGTTGACTTGGTGCTTAGCTAGTTGGGGTTAGTGCTCCATTTGAAGTGGGTGCTTCACTAAATTTAGTGTTTGTATTATATGAATGTATTAAATTTGCATATATTAGTGGGTTTTCTTCCCTGTGATGGTTTTCCACATATGTGATGTGTTCATGTGTTTCATGCTTATGTGGATAGTTGTTTATGCTTACTAGATATATATGCTTATTTGAATGGTCATGATTGTTTAAGTGAAAGTGATATGAAATATTTTGAAGAATAATTCACCACCCCCCCCCTCAGTAATTTTTATTACAATAGATATTTCCATAGGGAATTGGTAACATGAGATAAAAATTATAGCCCATGATGATGAATAAGATTCCCAAAAGATAGAGAAGTGATTTCATAAGTTGTAAGGAGTATCTAGCATTCTTGTTTCTATGAGAAAGATTGATTGGTTGGATTTCATTATTTGGAAGATTGGTGTTTACACAAATATATTAAAATCAAACATAGAGGATGCATTTGATACCCATGATAATAAGGAAGAACAACCCCATACCAACTGAAATCCACCTTTATTCAAGGCTGAGGTGAAGATTAAAATTCAACCATATGATAGGGACATGAATGAAAAGAGGCTATACAATGAGCTACCTATATTGAGGTATATTTAAGTTTTTATTAGATTAATTAAATCTGATATATATATTTTTAAGGTTAAATTTAGCTAATCATGCATTAAATTAGTTTTATACCTATGTTTATTCTTTATTTGTTAAGAAGTTTCCTCATATTATTTAGTGAGATGATTTTAAAATTATAATAAAGAATAAATTCTACCTATTTTTAAGAGGAAAAGAGGTCCATTTTTTGTAAATATCTTAGGAAAAAAAAATCCAAAACATGCGAGATTACACCAAAGAGTTCCATAAGAATATTGTCTAAATGGGAAAACATGTAGTGGACTGTGACCTCTTGATGAAGTATGTGGGTGGACTCTATAAATAAATTTGAGGATATTAGTCCCCTTGACTAAGATTAAAAATGTATATTAGGATTTTTCTCAAGTTAACTACTTGTATATGGACAACAAGAAGTCTTTTTTTACCTCTCAAAATAGCTTTAATCAATAAGGCAACTCTAAGCAGAAGTTGAAAGGTAAAGAGAAAGGTAATAAAAATGTTACTTCTATATCTAAGAAGGAAACTAAAATACATTATGGTGAATTTAATTTTTATTGTAATTCCAAGGATAAATTTTTTAAGATCCAGTTAAAATTTCATCCATTCAAGAAAAATCAGAATAAAAAGGCTCTAACTTCTCTTCAAGATGAGAATACTGGTTGAAAATCTATGGTAGATGATACTTTATGTTGTACCTTCATCAATAGAGATGTATGTTTGGGTAGTGTTAGTGATTAACAGATTTAAATTTATAATATTTTCCATATTACAATTCAAATAAATAAAATAAAAGTGTGTGCTCTTTTTGATACTTGTTCACAAGAAAGATTAATAAGCAAGGAGTTGATAGAAAAATTGGTGTTTGAGACTTAAAATCATACAATCCCATATTATTTTGGATGGTTAAATAAAGGTTTGGGCATCAAGGTGACCAAACAATGCAATTTTAAGTTTGATATAATGTAAATTTTATTGATGAAGTTATAGTGGATGTTATGCCTCTTGATGTGTGTGGTGTAGTGTGTGACAGCCCTTCCTTGTACATCCAGGATGCAATCTCCATGAGGAGAGCCAAAAAATATCATTTGGTAAATTATGGAAATAGATACATAATTTCAACCTACAAATGTGATTCTCAAATATCTCTAGTATGTGCCTCTAACTATAAAAATCTTATTAATTTTAGATGGAAGTTTACTAATCTACTTTTGAGAAATAATCAACATAAATAAGTAGTTGTACATAATCAATCTTATAGTGTGTTTAATAAAAAAGAGTGTGTGTGGGATATATAGTATAGTAGTTCAAATAGGTTTTCTATGATCCTATAGGGTTATAACTACCAAGATCTATTGAGCACAAAATCCATTTTTTATTTGATTGTCCACTTCCAAATCATGGGTTATATCTAAGAAATCCTTAAAGGATGCTAATGAGTTAAAAAAGTGTTTATAGTTTTTAATTAATCAAGGTGTAATATGTTCTAGTAATTCTCCATGTGGTTCTCCTATTATTTCAGTATGTAGGATATATGACACATGGAGAATGTGTGTTGATTATAGATCACTTTAAAATATTACCATTAATAATAGGTACCTTATTTCACAGATGTATGATATTCTTGATCAACTTAAGCATGCCAAGTATTTTACTAATCTTGATTTTAAATCCAAGTATCACCATGTATGGATTAAGGAAGAGTAAATATGGAAAACAACATTCAAAATAAGATAGGGGTTGTATGAATCATTTGTTCTACCTTTTGGGCTATGCAACACACTAACTACCTTCATACAGTTGATGAATGAGGTAATGAGGCCATTTGTTGCTTATTTTTTCATTGCATATTTGGATTATATACATGTTTTCAATATAACTTTTGATGAATATATTGATCATATTAAACAAATTTTACAACTTTTGAAGAAAAACAAGTGTTTAATGAGAAGAAATGTGAGTTTTCTTAAAAATCACTTGTATTATTAGGACATGTGCTTAGATATGGGGAATTGATAATTTATCTAAATAAGGTAGTGTCCATCATGAATAGGCCAAGACATTCTAATGTGACTGAGATAGGAAGCTTTGTGGGTGCAATTTAATATTTGAGGAAGTTCATCAATAACGTCTCTTCCATAGCTACACCTTTGAATGCCATTACAATAGTTGGTAAGAATTTTACATGAGGTAGGGATAAATAAAGTGTATTTTAGTTTTTCAAACATAATATTATCCATTTTCCAATTTTATCTTTACCTAACTTGTATCTATACTTTGAGGTGGAAACAAATGCTAGTCACTATGTTATGGGGGTTGTTATACTTCAAGGAGGTAAGCTGATATGCTACCATTCTAAGTTATTTAATGGTGTAATTTGTAATTATTTCACATACACCAAGGAATTATGTAATCTTGTTTAAATTTTCAATAAATGTAAGCACTATCTCATGGGTAAGGGAACTATTTACCATACAGATCATCAACCTCTCCTATTTTTTCAATCTTAAACTAAACTTCAACAAACTAGACACTTTAAGAATGTTGTGACTAAAATACTAGCTGATATGTTATAAATATATCTTTTTATTTCAACCATGGGTACCATAACTCTTCTTGATCCTTTTATGTATGAATCATATATAGAGGGATATTAACATGATGCATATTTTGGGGAGCTATTTATTTAAGAAAGAAATTTACAAGGTGCAGTTTTTGAGCCCAAGGAGGATTATTGCCTTTAATATGGATTACTCTATAAGTTTGATATGGTTTATGTACCCAAGAAACAAAGAGTTCATGTAATTAGGGAGGTGCATAATTCACAAGTTACAGGACATTTTGGTGTTACAAAGACTAATGCACATTTGAAAAGGTATATTTATTAGCCTAATATGCAAGTAGATGTTTCCAAGTTTATAATACGATGTGTGTTACATATTAAAATCAAGCCTAGTAATATGAAAATGGACTCATATATGCCAATACCAATTTATTTATGGCCATGGGAAAGCATTCCATGGATTTTTTAGGTGTGTTACCTATGTCAAGGAAGGGGTGTGACTATATGTTTATGGTTATGGAATAGTTTAATAAGATGTGTATTCTTATTCAGTATAAAAATATCCTCAAAATTAGTGATGCACCTGAGTTGGTAGTTGATAATGTGTAGGTTCAATTTGGTTTTCCTAGTTCTATTATTTCAAATCAAGACTCAAGGTCCGTTGGGATATTTTGGGCCACACTATTGGAGGAGATGGATACCAAGCTAAAATGATCTAACACTTTTAATTAATAAACATTTGAGTAAACTAAGGTCATGAAAAAAACATTGGTATAAAATTTTTAATGTATAATAGGAATCATCCTGTGACTTAGGATGAAAATTTAGTTTATAATCAATATTACTACAACAAGGCTATGCATTATTATACTAGTAATTATCATTTTGAAACTTATCTTGGATAATTACATCCATGTGCATTTGATGTTGTTTTGAGATAACTATATAAATTAGTGGTAAATTAGATTCAAATATATTTAAAGTTAACAAATTCATCAAAAATATTAATCTAATTCACCTCTAGGTGAAATATATGTTAAAGGACTCTCATACTTTGTTTAATTTAAGACATGATCAATGTATGGCTAAGCATAGTTTCTATATTGATGAGAAGGTATGGTTGTACTTGATTAGATAAAGGATCCAAGGTAAGTCAAATAAGTTTAAGCTTCTTAGGTATGGTCTATTTTAAATTATGAAACAAGTGGGAAACAAACATGTCAAAATTATATTTTGATTATATATTTTAGTTCCTCTCAAAAAATTGTACATGTTAATAAAATGGCACATGATTTCAAGGTCATATGAAAAAATAATGCCATATAGAAGTTACAAGACTCTAACAATGGAGATGATATCAGGAGCTAACTATTAATCACTAGAGTTAGAATGTAGAACTATGGAGCTAGATGTAGGACTTCATATCCATGTGAATTTCAATGGTTTCAAACATTTTTATTAACTTTGGTTGTTTAGTTTAGGTTCTTGGTGGGTTCCAAGGTTGAGAGAGCATTAATACAAGTCTAGGAAAGGCAGTAAACATCATTAAAAATAGTGTGAAGGATGGAAGTTGGATTCACATTATTTATTGTAGGTATTATTTTTTATTCATGTTATCTCATTTTTCTCTAGTTTAAAATGATTGGTTTAGTTGTGTGCAAGTATAGAGAAGTGTGTGATAAGTGTAGAGAATCCATTTGTATAAGTTTTGGATAGAGTGGTAATGAATATTTCTTAGACAAAATGTAGACACCCTAATTTTTCCACCTTAGTGTCATCACTAGTCTAGTATTATTTATTCCACCATTCATCCTAATTCATTCCTATTTATCTTTAATTATCCATAATTAAATACCATTTATCCTTATCATCCCTAATTCATAGTTAATGCATCCACTACTCTATCCTAACATCTTAAAACCCTAATTTAGACATCATTATAACCCTAATCTCGTCACTTGATAATATTAATCATATCACCAACACATTCCTATCCAAAATACATCACACCACCACCATAATTAGTTAATCACACTATCATAAATCTTTCATGACCTTACCCAATCCCATTAAATAATCCTTTGGGTTAATCAACTAGTTAATCACTATGATATAGCTTATTATTACTAATAATAAAATCAATTCACAACCAAAAATAAAATTAAAATAAAAATAAATAAAATCACCCAATCATAAATCAAATAACCCAATCTCAGATAAAATCGCAAAATCCCAAGTCAAAAATAAAATCAATCAAGCCCACTTCTCATAAAATTCTATCCATAAATTCTCAACCTCAATCAGTGAATAATCCATTCCCACTCATTTAATGATAATGTTGACTCAATCCTAGCCATCTAATTCTAGTGAAATCCAACCATCCATTTTTCCTATCCATAATCTATAATTTTAACCCTTCTCCTTCATTTTAAAATAACTTTAAGATCCTAAGAGATCATGTCCATTGAGTGAACAATCTTGAATATATTAATGATATAACTCCATTATATATAACAAGCTATCAACATCATCATAACATATCATCATTGATCTGAGGAACATGGTACCAAAATTCTTGCACAAGTCCACTTGAGCATCCACAATCATCATCAAGCATGACAAATTTGATATAAAAATGAGGTTTTCATGGTGGATATAGATATATTTCTCTCCTTTAAATCTCAATTATAGGTATTATTATTGATTTATAGTACGTATTTGATATTGTTTTCACTTTATATTACATAGGTCTATGTTGTGCATGATTACATTTTTGACACATTTGGTGAGACAAACCCCATTTTATTTTTCATTTATCCTTTATGTTGAGATATTTTTTCTCAGTTTAATTAAATTGGATTCCTATTAGGGTTAAATTTGAGTATAATTTATCATTTTTAGGTTAAAAATCTCAAGAATGATGTCTGTGTAAGAATCATTAGCATCTTTATTTTTCATATAAAATATTAATATTGTTTTGAGGATTTATCATATTCACCATATAGTTTGGTATCTAGACCTTGTGTTTCATTATTTTCATCCTCTTTCATTCAATTTTTATGTCCTATTGTTTAGTGACTATGCCTTATCATTCAGTGTTTTTGCCCTAAATTTTTAGTGACCATGTTTTTTAGTGTATTCAACCTATATTTTTGCATCTACATCCTCTATAATTTTGTTTTTTTTGCCATATGGCTCATCAATTTCACCTTGTAGCTTTGCATCTTCACCCTACATCTTAACATATGTGTCCTTTATCATTTAATGTCTTCAATATATAGTTTGACATCTCCACACTATAGTTCAGTGTTTGTGCCCTATAGTTTGGCATAAATGATCTATGTCCTAAGGAAAACTATGTATGATATTTCCTTAATATACAAGGTGATCCTGGAGATAAAAAATGGTTTATGCTTTTTTTTAGGTTCTAGCAACTTGGACTTCATCACCAAACATTGGAAAAATTATGTGTTCTAATGGATTCTAAATATTCAAGGAAGATTTATCATTATTAATTAAGCAGTGACCTATTTTAGTGACACCTTCAAGTGAGGTGGTTTCATCCACTAATAATTATGCCCCAAACAAACCCCATGCTTATAGTGTTGAGCCTCATTATACCAAAAGCTATATAGAGGACTCCCCTAGTTTCTAGTCAAACATATCATATATGGCATCAATTTGTATATGAATAGTGGTTCTAGGAACACAATATTCCCCAAAATCACCCATAATGTACCTTCTACATATTATTTGTCATCCACTATCTAGTTAAAATAGATATTTATGAGCATAGGTTGTTCTTGTGTGAATGCTTTATTGTATAACCCTTTTAAACAACCTGTCCAAATCCAAATTCATACCAAACCCAATCTAGACCAATGAAATTCAACACAAGGTTTCAAATCCCACTAAATCAAGTTCTAAACAATTACAAACAATTTTTTCAAGATCCATGCTATTACTTTCATAATTCTATCCAATTATAAGTAAATATTTCATCCCCTAGTGACAATCCAAACCATGATATTTCCCATGTCAATTGAAAATTAAAACTAGTTTTGGCATCCCAATTCAAAATCAAATCGTAATTGATCAAGTCCAATAATTAATCCAATGGTTAGCATCCCTAGCATCACATATCCATCCTTTGACATCAATACCTTCATCACCTAATCAATCCCATAATAACAAACCCAATCAAAGATATAATACCTGACATTCCCTTGAGCCATATAAACCCCAATTTATCCTACCCTTAGCAAAAAATCCAAAAAAAAAAAGTAAAACACTTCAATTCTGACCATCAACCATCCCATGCTAATCTGGCTCTTAAGCCATGAAAACTACACCTTCCTTAACTTTGGAAAAATATTGACATGTAACAAGCTCAACATCAATAATCCCAAAATCAACCACAAACCAATAATATGTCACATAGTTTACAAAAACCCAACCAATATCCTACCAATTAGACCCCTAAACCATAAAAATCAAACCATTAGTAATCCAACACCAATCAGGCCCCAAAGCCATAACAATCCAACTATTTCCTACAATCACCACTCTAAGGAACATCACTTACTCAAGAAACAAGCACATCCATATATATAAATAAGTAGTCAAGGATATATAAAGATTCATTTGAAGATTACTATCAAACTCTTCCAAATAGAAATCAAGGTCAACCCATTTTTTACCAACATGACACACCTCCAATATTTGACCAAATAACATTTGAAAAACCATATCAATGAACCCATATTTCACCAACCCATCTTCAACCAAACCATATTTAATGAACCCATCTTTGATGAACTCATATTTCACTAGACCATCTTCAACTAAAATATCTTTGACCAACCTATTGTTTAGTAACCCATATTCAACCATCCCATCTTCAACTAATTCATATTCAACCAACCCATATTTGACCAACTTATATTTAACCAACCAATTATTGACCAACCCACATTTTTCCAACATCACATACATAAAATATTTGACCATCTAACCTTTGATATCAATATTATACCACCTGTTGTCCCATATCCTAATCTCATCTTGCATACCAAGGCCTCCAAACCAAGCATAAAATAAAATATGTACTTTTAGATAGAAAAATCCTAAATGAATTTTATGTAACTAAACTCCTATCTCTCCTAGAATTTATGATAGGCCCAACATAAGTAAGAAAATAGAACCAACATCCTATCAATATTTCTCAACATCATTTTTTAAATATGACCTTGTTGTATATAATAAGATCGAAAGATCGAGAGAATCATGGCTATATAGTGATGGCATAGCCTCCTATTTTCAAAGACCCAAATATCCTATAACAAATAAGATGTGAAAACTCATGAATTATAAAGATAGAAGACTTGAAATTCATGGATAATAAATATGAGGGACCTTCCACATGCATAGAAAAAAGGATATGAAAACATTGGATACAAATCCTCAGGTAATCAATACAAGTATATTAAGGACACTTACAAAATGTATCCACATCACTTGTCAAATAAAATATTAAAATAGAATAGGAAAATTCCAAAATCATCAAACTTGCAACTAGTCCCAACCCTCATAATAGAGATATTTTATTACCCCTATAAGAGATGTCAGACATCTTCTTATAGCCAAAATATGAAATTATGTGTGAGATTGTTGGTCTCTATCCCCATTGATATCCAAACATTTACACTACCTGCATGATCATAACCATTCCTCCAAATCCAATAAAAAATCCTTAGTCTAATGTATCTTGCTTCACCCTCTTGGGTAACACCCTTTATCATATAGGCTATGATGGTACATTATCAAGATTGGATGAATCCAACTAAACAATCAATGAAGTTCCTACAGATATATCTAGAGCACATACTTGAATACTTATATGTTTTTTCAAAAAATTAAAAATTCAAGAGAGAGAAAGAGAGCTAAAACTTCATCCATAGGTGAAAATCATTTTTATGGTGCCTTTGGAAAGTACCATTATGAAAACTAGTTTACAGTGACATGAGTGATTCATTGTATACAAGTACCCTAATCTTGGGGATAGATCAAATCCATCCATTTTCCATTGACATTGTAGTCAATCCTTTTAACTAGCCCATCATATTTTTCTATCTCCCTAGATTTTACCTTGATGAAGAATTGGAGAAAATATTGAGACCTATTTTGGAAATATCTTGGTATAATCAAATTTTCTTCAAAGCACACTAAAACACAATATCAAAATGGTAATTGGATGACTAGGTAACATGATTCTCATGTGACATAGTCATTTGACATCCCATCCTAAATCCTTCCCTAATTCCATTCACTATCAATTCTATCCCTAATTTTATGACAGGGTTTTCCCTTTGCTAGTCACATCATTAAATTTTTTAATAAAAACATTAAAAAATCCATAAAATCCAAAAATAATATAAAATCCAAAAATAATAGAAAATATATAAAATTCAAATATAATTTAAAATATAAAAAAGTTATAAAGTCCAAAAATCCAAGAACATTATAAAATCCACAAAATCTAAAAATAATAGAAACTTTAGAAAAATCATTAAAGGACAAAAATATCCAAACTCACTTGCTTTGCCCTTAGTCTTCTTAAAATCCTTAATCATTTTTAATAAACCAAATCATTGCAACTTTATCAAGATATATCATTCCCAATCTAACCCCCTTACATATACTATTACTTTAGGAAAAACAAGGGTATCACTATCATCGATCACCAAACATTGGGTTTTAAATTGATTATGGATTACAGATTTTCTTTTTATTTTTGTGTGTTTTCTTTAATTTTTTAAATTTTTTTCTCTTATTTGTTTCATCTATGTCATCCCTATGATATATTTTAATAATATCATCATATTTTTTCATATCATGGTGCATCATGTCTTATGATAATACAAAAATAAGGTTTCTCAAAAAATTGCATTTTCATGAAAGATTAGTAGCATGCACCATCACATGATTGACATCCATTTATAAACATACATTTATTATAACTAATTATCCATTCTTAACATCCATTCTCATTAACTGAGGGTCTATCATAAATAATACAGTAAGAGTGTTAAGCCATATATCCATCATATCATCACATACAATTGTAACTAAATATAAAATACATAACATCAATAAACATAAGCCTTCATCATTAAATCATTATTAAAAGAAATCATTTAAATCCTTGAGTTATGTTTGCACATCAATAAACATTTCATCAAATTAAATCTTGTAGATTTATTAACATGTATCATTCCCAATCCAGCCCCATCACATAAATCATTTCTTTAGGAACATCAAATCTCATAGCTTTATCAAGATATATTTTTATGAATCCAACCCCATTGCATATATCTTTTCTTGAGGAAAATCAAATCATTCACTCCTTAGATCAAGTACATTAATCTATCCATCCATGACACTCCACCACAAAATATATATATATATATATATATATATATATATATATATATATATATATATATATAATCATCATACTATATATGAGACCCACCCAATTTATTCAACCCCACCCCTCCATTCTAGCCCTATTTCTTCCATTTCAACCCTACTTCTCCATTTGAGAGCCCATCTATATATTTCATCCCCACATGAACTCTCGAGGGGGAATTATATCTAACCAAATCATCACCTAATTTTATCCATATCCACAATAATCATGTCACAATGGTCATGCCAAAGAATCTTGCTGCTCCCAGATTCTCCATGACAAACACCTGAACTAGCTTTACCTTTAGTTCAGCAATACCTGTATATGTAACCCTGCAACAAGCACATCATACAGAAAATAGGATAGTGTAGCTAATACTATCCAACCTGGTAAAGAGAAACGCAATGATCAAACCTCCATTGCCCTGCAGCTAATACAAGATCAAATACCCTGATCTTCCATCTCATGTATCCATTTTTGCTCTTCTTTATCCTTAACATCCATTTGTCTCTCCGTGCTTACTTCCAGCTGGCAACACTACCCAAAACACCTGTTTGGTTCTCCTCCAAGGAATCACATCCTCATCCATGCCTAGTTCCCACTGTTTCCTGGATCTACCTGTTCTGCTTCTTCAATAACTTCCTGGTCCTATGCCATAAGTGAGAAACAAGTAGTGTAAAGAAGGGAAATGACGAATTTAAGAACTTACTTACACCTTCAGTCCTCCATATGGGCGCTTGAGACTCCATGACAGCTTGCTGTCCACCCAAAATTCATCTCAGTGACCGATGCCGGTCACATCTCAGTCTACAGCCGACCGATGTCGGTTCCCTGCGACTACCTCCTTATCGACGTCGGTTTCCCCTGGCCGACGCCGGTCTCTCTCTACCCTAAGTCACCGACGTCGGGCTGCACATAGCTGACGTCGGTCCCTGTCTGGACGCCGACGCTGGTTTTCCTGCCGACGTCGGTCTCTGTGTTTTTCTTGTGAGACCTGACTTTTTCCCGCGAGCTCCTTTTGGATCAAACCCTTGTCCAAATCACCCTTGCTCTACTTAGAATTCCTCTGCATCTTGTGCTAAACTCTGTCCGTCACTTTCTCCTTGAAAACTAAGGCTTTCCTGTTCTTGTCACTAACATCGGATTCCTCAAGAAACGTAACCTTCTTCTTCTGCATACAGGAACCACGATCCATACCTTCCAAATCCGAAAGCATATCCTTTGACTCAAGAACAAGCATCTCTTTCTTATCTATATGACCAAGCCTATCAAGCCACATCTCTGAATCTATAGCTGAAGTAGAAAACCCAGAAAGAGAATCAGTAGTACAAGTAGATAGATAAAGCGTACCTACTTTCTTACCTCTAGCTACAACAAGTGTACCCTTGGTAACCTTCCAAGAGTCCGTTGTGAGAGTTACTGTGCAACCCTTATCACCCAAACTTCTAACAGAAATTAAATTTTGCTCCAGAACTGGGACGTGCATGACCTCCTTTAACACCCATGTGTCCCCTGTCTGCAATTTCAGCTTCACTTTGCCTTTGCCAGCAATCTGACAAGGCTTACCATCCCCTACACAAATTTCTCCAAAGTCTCCCTGGACATACTCATGAAAAAATTCCCTATGTGGGGATGCATGAAAAGAGGCACCAGAATCTAATACCCAAGATTCTACTTTTTTTTAAAAACATACCAGAGCATCCTGTGCAATGTAGCCCGCAACATCTGCTTCTTCTCCATGTCCTTCATGCTGATCTGTACCCGATCTGCAATCTCTCTTTAAGTGCCCTTGCTTTCCACATTTCCAGCAGGTTATTCTGCCATACCTGGACTTGGATCTCTTGCCCATCTTCGACCTTGATCTCCCATGCTCTATCTTCTCTCTTGGCCTTCCTCTTCCTTCAACACTCAAAGCATCTCCAGATGATTCACCTGTGCTTTTCCTGCGTATCTCTTCATTCAAGATCACGCTCACAACATCATCCACTTTTAAGACTTTTGAAGGAGACACAGTATTAGAAACTGCCATTACCAAACCTTCCCAACTTTCAGGTAATGAACACAGAATTAAGAGAGCTCTAATTTCATCATCAAATACAATATTGACTGAACTTAGCTGGTTTACTAAACCATGGAAATCACTAAGATGGCTATGAACAGATCCACCTTCCAACATTTTCAAATTAAATAAATGCTTCATAAGAAATACCTTATTCGAAGCTGAGGGTTTTTCATATAAATTTGCCAAAGATTCCATCAACTCCACCGTTGTCTTACACTATGATAAGCTGGAAATCACAGATGATGCAAGACTCAATCTAATAGATCCCAGAGCCTTCCGATCAAGAACCTCCCATTCTTCATCTTTCATATCCGAGGGTTTGCAACTAACCCCTCCCAATGGTAAGTACAAATCTTTTTGATACAAATAATCCTCAATCTGCATCCTCCACAATTGGTAGTTCTTGCCATTAAACTTTTCCATTCGTAGCTGACTGTCTTCTGTCATTGCTCAACTCCCACTCAAACAGAAACCCTGTGAGTAACCTGTAATCAAAACACACTACCCAGATCTACACCAATCTGTTAGTAACCCAACCAAAAGCTCTGATACCACTTGTTAGGGGATCAAACCAACAATAGATTACAATTGTGACAGTAATAAATGTGGAAATAAATTAGATAGATAAGTAACTGAAATGATAAATAGCACAGAACAAGATATACAAGAAAACACCCTGAAAACTTGTATTAAAACTCTTTACAATAGGAATACAATTGAAGAAACTTCATTCTTCCACACCTATCTCAGATGCACACAAGATCTCTCACTAGATTTCTATTCCTCAAGAGCTCTCTCTCAAGTACAATCAAATCCAACAACCTGGATTGATGCAACTCAGTACTATCCTTCAAACATTCACAATGTTCTACTATTACTGATACATTCTTCTACACTAAGCTAAGAAGATCTTTCCTACATATAGAAATAGGAAACTTGAGCATGCTCTTACAACAAACAGTTAAGCCTCTTCAACAAGGGCTCTAAAAATATTAATGCTAATAATAGAGACGCAAGCTTGAGTCCACAACTCAAACTTATCATGCAAACACTCGCTTCTGTCCATGGAAATAGCTTTCTAGACACGTAGGTAACCAACGTCGATTCCTGCCTGTTCGCCTGTGACCGTCGCCGGCCGACCCTACTGCCGACGTCGGTGCCTCTGTAACTGCAACTGATCGATGTCAGTCGCTCCTGACCGATGCCGGCGTCTGTGTAGACCCGAACCTATTTTGTATGCTCCTTGGTGAAGCTTTTAGCTCCACACCCTAACATATATGTATATGTGTGTGTGTGTGTGTGTGTGTGTGTGTGTGTGTGTGTGTGTGTGTGTGTGTGTGTGTGTGTGTGTGTGTGTGTGTGTGTGTGTGTGAGTGTGTGTGTGAGACTATTAGAATTCTATCCACTAGATGGAAAATAGATGCGAAAAGTCTATTCAAATAAGATACAAGTTGAGAAAAAACAAGGTAATTGATACATACCAATACTTTGAGGAGGGATCAAGCCCGATGTAGCTCTCCCACCTAGTGTTTAGTATAAGTTTAAGTGAATGCTAGAATGATAGTGATATTAAATTCTTTAAGTGTACTTGAGATTGAAAATATTTGAAATCTAGGCTTAGGATAGCTATTGATGGTAGTATGCAACAGTGGGGCATAATAGGGATCAATTACCTTGTTTTTTCTCAACTTGTATCTTATTTGAATAGACTTTTCGCATCTATTTTCCATCTAGTGGATAGAATTCTAATAGTCTTATATATATATATACATGTATATACATATACATGTATATACATATACATGTATATACATATATATGTATATATATATACACACACACACACACACACACACACACATATATATATATACATATACATATATATATATACACACACACACACACACATATATATATACATACATATATATATACATACATATATATATACATACATACACACACACACACACACACACATATATATATATATACACACACACATATGTGTGTGTGTGTGTGTGTGTGTGTGTGTGTGTGTGTGTGTGTGTGTGTGTGTGTGTGTGTGTGTGTGTGTGTGTGTATAGTGATTAGTATCTTATGGGGATAATAAAATGTACTTAATATTACCTTATGAGAGGTACATGTTTGAAAATATATCCTTTTAGGAGAGTTAGGGGAAAAGTCTCTAATACCAAGTTGGGGACATTATCACCATGTGGATTTAGTTTCCTTAATGTGGCTTTAGTGTCCATCTGGTAAACTATTGGGCACAATGGCTTGGGATATGAGAATGTTATTCTAGGACTATGTTTTAGCTAATAGAATATGTATGTGGTCTACACAATGGTTGGAAAAGTGTGATAAAGGCTATAGGATAGGCCTAGGGATATGATAGAAATAAAATATCTCAAATAACACTCTTAGCATCAAAATACCACTTTTAGGTGATTACATCCCCACCCCATTTATTTTAGAAATGTAACAAATTAAAATGACTATATAATGGGAAAATAAGTGTACCTTTACTTACCTAGGAAGTGAATTTTGTGTAGTTGAGTCTGAGTATGTGAATTTGGGTATGCGTATGTGAAACATGATCCAAATTAATGACCTCATTGGGTATGCAAATTGATGTATGAACCTGGTGAAAAATTATATGTGTGAGTGTACATAGTGATCAAATCATTGAAGATCTTGGACTAATCTGATAACTCGATCAATCCTCATTATGTGTGGCTCAATAACTCAATCTAGTTTTGACTCCATCATTTTCCACCCCTACTCAGTGGATCATAATATATGAATAGCTTACATAATATTGTAAGTGTGTATAACCCTCTCATGTGGGTGGCTCAAGGACTCAATTAGGCTATGACTCCATCATTTCCCACCCCTACTTAGTGGATCATGACCTTTGAATAGCTTGGATAAGATTGTAAGTGTGTCTAACCCTCTCATGTGGTATCTCAAAACTCAAGTAGGTTATGACTCCATCATTACCCACCCATGTGTAGAATATGCATCTAAATCTAAACTATGCAAATTGTTTAAAGTATATAACTCAGCATAACTAATTATGTATATCATCTCTATGGCCACTCATGTACATTAGATAATTATGGGCCACTCAAGAATGTTAACCAATGTAGATGAAATAAGGCATGAAAATAGTGATAACCTAAAATATGATAGAAAGTGTATACACCGTAGATAATGACATGGATTTTATCATTCCATCTGATCAACCTATGTGTAATTATGCATATGTAAACTATGTGTCGCGCACATGCCCCCAATCTAATTTTTGAGTATATTGACTTTGGACTAAATATGTAATAATTATATCTATGTATCTAAACTAAATGTGAGAGTGATCATGCCATGCATGATACCCCCAAATCTAAACAATTGATATAAATCTAAGTTGAAATGAGTGTATCTAAAAAATATGTTAACATAACTATCAAAATTGTGATTGTATCTATGAAAATATGTATGGTACCTAGTGTACTGGTCTAGATAATCTAATCTATCTTGAAACTACTACTACTGGACAATAACACCATGTAGTGGATAGTAGTTCAATTTAGTGATAGTGTCCAAATTTGGGCATTAATTTTTGTTTGGTCTAAAATTTGGGTATTCTTAATAGTTTTTTGAGTCCCTATTTTTTATTGTGTCTAACCTATGTATGCTTTTTGAAACTAAGCTTGTGCTGAATATGATTTGGGAATAGTAATGTAGGAGATTGATCTCTTTGACAAACCCATGTGAATGCCCCCTTTTTTTAGGGTAGTTGTGGAACCTATGTAAGATATATCCTCAAAATAAAATAGATTTGAAAAATGTGTTATCCATAACATATATGATAACAGTGTGATATTCTAATATAATTTACAAACATAACATCATAATGCAAAATAATATGAAGATTAGTATGTAGTGTAATATGTATGTTGTGATATAGCATTGCACAAGAGATGTAATTAATTTATATAACAATAAATTTGGGTAACTACCTATGGTGATATGGCATGATGTCCATCATAGCACCCAAGTAGGAAGGGTAGATATATGAGGTCCTTCATGGCATCAAAAATTGGTGTGTGTAACAAGCAAAGACATGTGTCATGGTGAATATGCATACAAGAAATAATTCATAAAAAATACACGAGACACCAAAAATTAGGCCAAGGGGCCACATTACAAGTGACATGGGCACCCTTCACTAAATCTGAGCATAGAAGACATATAAGGACATGTTCAACTATCCACATACATAAACATCAAGTAATTTGGATAAGAACCACATAGAAGGACATGTTCAAATGTTTTCATATATAATTAGGATATCACATACAAGAGAATTGACACATTTCCAAAGATTACATACATATAAGTGGCATAAATCAAAAGAACAATGGCATATTCAAATGCCCTTAAATTTTAAGAAGCATAGGAAATACAATCAAATCTAAACTATGAAATTTAGAAATGAAAGTATGTATAACTATGTAATACAAATATATGTAAATGTTAGGACATACATATTCTGAGTCTAACTATGATCATCGGCAAAAATTTGAGCAATGAGTAGCAATGATCAATATCACGATATATCATTTCATAAACTGAAATGTATAGAATGTAAGGATAAAACCTAAGAATAGTAACTATGTATGAGATGCCCCTAAGTGGGTAGATTTATCAAATGAATAAACCTATATTTTTGTATATGCCCCTCGTGGATAGATAATACCAAGTTTGGATTAGTGTAGTAGACCATAGTCTTATATTTTATTTTCAAGAACTCGACAAGAACAAGTGAATCATATGTGTATGATAAAACTGACAATATTAAGATATCTAACATATTTAATATATAGAAAGTGTAAGAAATGTGAAAATAGATATGCATACAATTTGCAAATTTTGTGTTTTTTGAGTAATATTTGAATGTTTTTGTGTTTTGACATGTTATATTATTTTTATATTTTTTGATTATGAGTTATGTACAAGCAAATGAAAATAAATTATGTACAAGAAGAAAGAGAGAGAAGGAAGTATGTATAAGGAGTAGGAACCATACTAACTGTAGACACTTGAAAACTACACCTTGGCCATTTTTTGAGGTTGAACCCATGCCTTGAAATCCTACCCGATCCTAAATCTAGTTAACCACTTGGTTAACTTAGCCCATTTATTAATTTTCTAACTTGACCTTTTTAATCCACCTTATTTTAAAATAATTTTCACCCATTTTGCCTTAGGCCCTCAACCAATGGCAATCAGCCTAACTGGTGTTGGTTAGCCTAACCAATGCTAGTAAAGTTTATCAACCTACTTTAAAACCACTTTCATCTGTATACAAAATAAACATGGTGTGATTTATCAAATTGTTTATTGTGATTCTAATGAACATTAAAGCATCCTAAATAGCATATTTTTCCTCTATCCATTTATAAACTTCCTCTTGCACATTTAATAACTTCATCCTATAAAAAAGAGAGGAGGAAGTGAAAAAGGATGACAATCCACAAGTCAACATCCAAAAAAGATTATCAAGCATATAGGTATTCAAGCTTTTCAACATCTAGGTTTCTTCCAGTAACTCAAAATCATCAAGAAAGACCTGAACCTCTGCCAAAATTCCTCCAGGCTTCATTAGCATCTTCAACCAATCTCAAAGCTAAGTATTTATTTTCATATATTCATTTAATTTATGTTAATTTAATTCCTCTACCTAAACTAAACCTAACTATTGATTTGATCTAGACCCTCTATCTATCATCTACCCTTTCCTAACTCTTGAATAGACTGCCAACATTTTGTTGTACCCATTCTACAAACTAAACAACACTCTTTCTGAAGTTTCCCAAAAATCTACAGGAACTAGCTATGGTTATCACAAGTTGTGATAGTTATTTAAATTAGTGATGGTCAGTAAATCAGTGATGGTTAGCCTAACTGGCAATGAGCACTATGTGACAGAAAAAAAACTAAGAAGCAACAACCAACCTCCCACCTCAACCAAAACCCTGATTTCTTGGCCCTTATCAACTCATATACCAAAAACAACAACCTAACTAGACACAAACACTTATTTAATAATTTATCATTTAACTTAATATTATTTTATTAGAACACTAGCATTTCATTTTAAAAGTATTTATTTATTTAGATCTATTATTTTCATGTTATGCAACTTTATTTTTTATCAAACATTAACTTATATCAAGAAGGTGGATCGATAGCCTTCTAGAAGTTCACACTATCTTGGATATAGCTCTTGCTAGGCAATCCACCCATTTACTTATCTAAAAAACAAGTTTTATTTAGTCTTGTCTTATTGCAAGTATTCTTCCCTATCCAAAGAAGAGTTCTCACATCATTTGGATCATGCACACTTTATACTAGGTATTTCTTTACACACCCTTCTCTTTCATTTTTATCTCTTCTTTCACATTAAATAAATGATTAAAATTTGAGTAAAAAAATTTTGGCACACTCGATGGGACTCATTTCCCTTTTTCTTCTTTTATATTTTTTTCATCAAATGAAGTGTGAAAATTTATTTTTGGGCTTAAAATAAACCTCTTACATACAACATTTGCCTGTTTGTCTTAGTTAATCTAGTAACTTAAAGGGAAAATTAATTAATTTTATCTTTCACACTTGTTACCATACACTATAGCCAAACCACATAACCAATTATCACATCAAAACAAACTTGAGACAAGGGTCGACTAGGATTTCACCACCTAGCGGTAAACCTTAGAGCTTCCCGACTATCCTACTTGGATTTCATCACCAAGGAGAGAACTAACTCAACTCTTTGGTTGAGTATAAACTATAAAACTTGGTATATTTTGGCTAATTACCCAATGCTCTTACCATTTTTGGACTGTGAAGTGAGGGGGTAGGCCCTAATACCAAGCCATATACTGAATTTCAGCACATATTCTCTCGAGTACCTAAACTCAACCTAAAATCAACCTTATATTTCCTCTTTAGTATGTAATCTACAAACCAAGTTATTCCTCAAAAGATTTAAGGCATAAGCCAAATGTGATTTAAAAAAGAATCCTAGTTGTCAAATGCACTTTAGTGTATGCATTATTTATTTTAGGATCTTTTCTTTTGTTTGCTTTGCGTTTGAGTTGTGAGTTTCCTTATTTATTATCTATTTCTCACATGTTCTTACTAGATAATGGTTAAAAGAACTAAACCAATCATAAATCAACCTTCTACCATCAACCTTCTACCATTCTACCTTCATCTACCTCATCTCTATAACTTTGTTCATATGGAGAGCCCTTCTATAGTTTTCCCTGGAGATCCTATCTTTTCTAGAATCTTGGAAGACAACTCTCTTACCTTAAAGAATTACCTTACATCATGAGCCACTCATGCTCCCAATATCAACTAAAATTAACACAACCTTACCTATAACCAATCAAACTTCAACTTCAATCAACCAACAAATTGTCAACTACCACCTAAGTTAGTTACAATGATAATGGATTAGATAATCAAAGTAGAGTCATCTATTACCGGTACCCATGACCAATCAACCCTCACCTACAACCAATAAAATCTCAACTTTAACCAAACAACCTATCAACCATTTTATCATCATCATACCCAATCAACAACCCATCAATACCATCTTAACAATTATCATAACAAACCTCAACTTCAACCTATCTAACCTTATCAACCATTGGGTCATATACCCCCAACCCACTTTGAGGAATCCCTATTTATCTCAACACCAATATTTCATCTATCCTCTTTTCCATCCAACCAAAAACTATCCAACCAACTTATAAACCCAACCATCATATCAATTACCCCAACCTACCTATCAACCAACCAATCAACCCACCTATCAACCTATCAATTTATCAACCTTTCCAACCTTACTCAACTTATCAACCTTACCAAATCCAACCAACAAATATCTACCAAACCTAACTCACCTATCAAACTCATATAACCTATCAAACCTACCAAACATATCAAACCATCAGACCTCATCAAACCAACTAATTAGTTCACAACTTTAAGAGCCATTGGTGCACCCTCTTCCTAGGCAGTATACCCCACTAGGGGAATCATATTCCTTAATCCTTGATAAATTCTTGGAGGCTTATATCATTAACATTCCTCAAATAAAACCCATCAATACTTCTCTTCCAAATACAATTTGGTTTATAGATAATGAATTTTGTGCAAATCATCGCACATACAGGCATGACATAGATAGATGTGGCTCTTTTAAGATGATCATTTAAAATCTTATCGATACAAGTTGGTTTCAAAGGATATTATCCATGTTCCCCCCAACCTAGCCTTGAATATCTTCAAGGAATAAATCATTGAATCTCTTCCTTCACTCATTATTGAGGAAACCCATGACTAAAGCCCTCAACAAAATGAGGCCCATCCATTTGATTTGGTCCTTGGTGAACCTATAACTAAATAAACCCTTCTCCAACCCTTAAACAAACCACTTGTTAACCAAGTAGAATCTTCACACTTTTTTTTTGAAATCAAGGAAACCAACCAACCTTTTCCACTTACCCATGTAGAACCAGCCTATCAACCTCTTTCACTTACCCATGTGAAACCAATCAACCTACCTCTTCCACTTACCAATTTTGTGGAATTAACCATTAACCCATATTTAACAACCATCAACCCAGCCTTAAGCCCTACATTCAACCTAACTTTAAGCCCTACCTTATCTATCATTAACCAAACTAAACCTACCGTTAACCCAACTAAACTTACATCAACCTAACCTTACCTCTAACTATCCACCTAACCTTACCAACCCAACTAAATCAAATAATCAAACCAACCTCTACACTAAATAAATCAACCAAAATCAACATACCTTTTAACATAACCATAACCCACCTATCCAAAAACTCAAACCAAGATCAACCTATCAAACCTACTAAATCTATCCTAACCTACCTAAATTAGGTCCAATAGCACTTTCCTAGCCTTAGTGCACTAAAGGAAATCCCACCTGAACCACCACCTATAAACTTGATCTACTAACCACTAACAACTTACAACCCCTTTTGGAAGGTGGAAGAACTCATCTTCACCCCTCCTAAAACCCTTTTATTAACTAAAACCTCACCTTGGGATATGTTTCTCACCTAAAACTTCCATGGAAAAAGCAAAATGGGGGAACTTTTTCTCCATAAGACTTTCACCATTTATTAACCCAAACCATACCTTCACACTTAACCAAACCAACCCTTAGCATTTTTTCCTCAATCTATCAACCAAACCTATCAACAAACCAACCTTAAACTATTAGAGATTACCTTTCTCCATCACCAAACCTTTGGAGAGTACCCTTCATTAGCAAAACCAAAAACCAAGTGGTATACCAAATTAGGGTAACTCATTTGGACACCACCCTACCTATTTGAGAATCACCTTCTCTCCCCTAAACCATTGGAGATTATTTTTCTCCACCAAACCATTACTAATAAACCTTGCCTTTTTTGTCAATCAAAATATTTTCCACATCTAATCAAGTGTCAAAAAGTAATTGGGGGACATCTACTCTCTATTTTCTCTTAATTCTCTTGGACCCTACATCATAACCTTTAAGTATAGATCAAGAGCTTATTGTTTATCCTCTCTTTAATGCAAACTAGAACCTGAGCCTCTCAACATTTTGCATCTACATCCTTCATTTTGTTCAAGTAGGATCACATTCACCCTTGTGTCTAACTTAAGATTGTCCCTTGGTTTACAATATTTTCACCTTCACCTACCTATCCCTCCTCCTCTTTGGGAAAATTGATTATACATAGGACTATGTGATTATCCATCACATTTATAGCCTAATCATAATCATGGATACCATGGCTCTACCCATGGCATGGTTCTCATGGATAATTTTCATCTCTAATCAGATGGAATCACATGATCATTTATCTCTCAAAGCACCTTCCTTCATCTATCATTAACCTTTTGTGATAAAAATTCTTGCCTCCATAAGGGTAGACCTCTAAGCCTAAGTAGACTTGTCCATGTCTAAATCTAGTATTCAAAATCATTTGGGATAACAAAATATCAATTGGATCCACATCTATAGCATTGTAGACTGCTCTCTTGAAGGACAGTTGCCCAACATTAATAGTTGATTAAAAATAGACTACTCCCTTAAAGGACAACTATAAAAATTCTAATTTTAGACCACTCCCTTGAAGTATGGTTAAGTTTAATAATCATTTAAAGCTTTCCACATCGATCAGCTTCACCCACCTATCAAAGCAATAAAATCAACAAATAACCCTATGCCCAAATCAAAGCAAATATGCCTTGATCAGATCTTATATGTGGCATTTGTAGACTTCCCACATTGATTAGTCTACATACTCCATTAAGACATGGACTTGTCAATTACGGTTCTTTGGTCACCTTAAAAGGGGCAAGCTAACCCACATTAGATTACCCTATCACCCATTCAACCATTTACCTATCACCTACTCTCCCTTCATACCCTCTCTAAAATCAAGGGACTATGAGCTTACTTGATGCAAAGTGATCAAGATACCTTCTGTTTCAATCAAAGCATACTCATGCAAAGCATTTGATAGGCTTATGTTCACTAAGTCAATCCAACTATGGTTTCCTTTTTTTAGGTCCTTTCCAACCAAAAATATCATTCTTTTTCCTTTCCCTCTATTCATTAGTCCATGTGGAAATATGTCTCATGAATCTTATCTCTTTCTCACATTTAGTTTGTTACCTAAGTCTACTTTATGTGATTTCATTATGTTCCCCTATCATATAAAAACATTTAAACATCATTCTCATTAACATGATCATAACATTATGAACCATAAGCCATATCCTAACCATAAATCCAAGAACCATCAATCATAAATAATCACATCACAACATTATAACATCATAACATCATATTATCATCATCATCCCTACAACAATTCCAAAACATCATCATATAACATCTTATCTATGAACCACATTATCACATTATCCTACCTATGAATAATATTAATAATAAACAATTCTTCTATCATCTATCACATAACCATCTTCCAATATATAAACCATAATCTAATCATAAAAAACATCATCAAAAACCATCTAACACATACTCATGATCATGAACAAACACATCATCAATTATATATGAACCAACCATCGTTTACACTATCTAATCAAAATCATGTTTCCATCACATCCTCATATAATCATTTTCAAAACATCACATGCCTAAAGCTATTGAGTCTATATTTCATAAGCATCAATCATAAACCAAACTTCTCCACTTTACCTTATTGTGTATCAATCTCAACTCAACCAACCTTAACTAATCAAACTAACCAACCCAATTATCAACCTATCAACCCAACCAACCTATTATACTTCAACCTTCACTGGATCAACTTCCAACCAATGAGACCTAACACAAGGTCAAATTAACCTCAACCACAACCAAATATACATAATTATTTAATAGATACCTTATGACATTACCTTTGGTTTGATCCCCTCTAAGAATAGGGTCATAACTTTTCCATCCTACCTTACCCAAAAAACCAAGCCACCAACTAAACCAAACAAGCAAACCAAATCAACCATTTAGTTTACCTATTTCAACTAAGCAACCAACCTAACCAATCAAGTGAACCAAATCAAACATTTATCTTACTAATTTTAATTAATCAAACCAACCTTTGAACCAAATCCATCAACCATAACCAACTTATCAATCAACCCAAATCAACATCAACCCGACATTCCACCTAAACCACTACTTTAACTTAACCTCTTCACCCACTAACAACTAACACCTAAAAAATAACAACTCATAGGGCATGGTTGAATTCATAAATCCCTTTTTTATCCCTAGTGCCTTTACCTTGGGATCTTTTTCTCACCCCAACCACCTATCAGGGAGTCACTTATTCTCCCTCAACTAGTTAACATTTGAGGATTACCTTCTCCCCCAACTATTAGATATCACCCTTTCTCTACCAACCTTGGACGAAGTAAACCTATGATGTTTTATAATAACTAAATTTGGCCTAAAGTTATTTTGGGGTTTTGTATCGACTTGACTAGTGCATATGAAGTCAGCTCGCCCAGCCCCTACCTACCCAT
Source organism: Torreya grandis (assembly GCA_037957365.1). Classification (NCBI taxonomy): domain Eukaryota; kingdom Viridiplantae; phylum Streptophyta; class Pinopsida; order Cupressales; family Taxaceae; genus Torreya; species Torreya grandis. The sequence goes on from JARHVA010005407.1 coordinate 129,292, forward strand.
ACCCAACCAACTATTACACCACGTCTACCTCAATGTTGGTCATTTTTGACCCAAACCATTCACATTTTTTGTGATACTTTTCATGGTCATTTTGACCGCACTAACCAACCTTTAAATGTTGAACTTTTGAACTTTTCACCACCTCATGAGTGACCTAACTTATTATGTTATTTTATGGGAGTAATTATTACCCTAGAACTTGTGACCAACATCAACCCTATATAGATGGCTTGATAGGCCTGACCCAATCAGCTATGAATAACATTGTGGACCAGTCACCCCTATCATATGTCCCTCTAGTATGGACCTTATTTTCACCAACATTGGAAAATATAGCCTTTGTATGATCTTGACTATCACTCTTAGTTGCATTTTATGTGCATGTTTATTTTTCAAATTCCTAACCGTTTTATGTCACCCCACTCATGACTACCCATTTACCATTTATCAAACCTTGACCTTATTTATCTTTCACCTCATCAACTCTTGGGTTGAGGGGGAATACCTCCTCCCATATTTGAGGCAATTAGACCTTGACCAATAAACCATTCATTTTTGTTATACAACTTATTGAACCAAAGCCACATAAGAAAAAGGGGTAAAATGTAGACACTTGAAAATTGTACCTTGGCTAGTTTTTGATGTCGAATCGATGCCTTGAACCCCTACCCAACCTTGGAGCTAGTTGACCACCTAGTTAACTTATCCCATTTATTAATTTTATAACTTGACCTTTTTAATCCACCTTCTTCTAAACTAATTTTCACCCATTTTATCTTAGGCCCTCGACTGACGTCAGTTAGCCTAATTGATGCCAATTATCCTAATCAATACTGATCAAGTTTCCTAGGCTACTTTAAAGCCACTTTCAGTTGTGTACAAGATAAGTGTGTCATGATTTAGAAACTTATTTATTACGATGTGAATGAACTTTAAAGCATCCTAAATAGCATATTTTTTCTCTATCCATTTAGCAACATCCTCTTGAACATTTAATAACTTCATCCATAAAAAGGAGAAAAGGAGGAAGTGAAAAAGGAGGACAAACCACAAGTGAGCATCTAAAAAAGGTTATCAAGAATATATGTATTCAATATTTTCAACATCCAAGTTTCTTCTAGCAACTCAACATTAGCAAAAGAGACCTGAACCTCTACCAAAATTCTTCTAGGATTCATCAACATCTTCAACCAGTCTCAAAGCTAAGTATTTATTTTAATATATTCATTTACTTTATTTCAATTTAACACCTCTAACTAAACAAAACCTAATCATTGATCTGATTCAGACCCTCTATCTATCATCTATGCTTTTCTAGATCTTAAACAGACCCCCAACATTATATTGTACCTATTCTACAAACTAAACAACACTCTTTCTAAAGCTTCCTAAAAATCTACATGAACTAGATACGGTTATCACAACTGATGATGGCTATCTAAACCAATGATGGTTATTAAACTGATGATGGTTAGTCTAACTGATGATAGTCACTATGTGACAAAAAAACTAGTAAGCAACAACCCAAAACACCCTGCTTGCCCCTATCACCTCATAGACCAGAAATAAAAACCTAACTAGCCTGAACACTTCTTTAATAATTTATCATTTACATTAATTTTATTTTATCAAACCACTATATTTCATTTTAAAATTATTTATTTATTTATCTCTAGTAATTTCATGTTATGCAACTTTATTTTTATTATCAAACATTAACTTATATCAATAAGGTGGATTGAAATCCTTCTAAATAGTTCATGTTATCTTGGATCTAGATCCCATTAGGCAATCTACCCATCTACTTGTCTAACAAACAAGTTTTCTTTAGTCTTTTCTTGTTGCAGGTATTCTTCCCTAGACAAAGAAGATTTCTCACATCGTCTGGATTATGCATGCACTTTCTACTAAGTATTTATTTACACACCCTTCTCTTTTAGTTTTATATCTTTTTTCACATTAAATAAATGAGTGAAATTTAAGTAAAACACTAACCAATGATTCTCATGGGAGACTTATTATCGTTGTGACCTATGTCAAAAATAGGAATGGTAACCTCTCATGTATTGTGAATGTTATGTTATAGTTGAATTGGGTTGCTTTAGGAATATGACTATTTTTTGTCATCAGAATCATAATAACCTGGAGTGTTGTATGGAATTCCTCATACTATGGAGTTAACCTTTATGAATTATCCTTTGGAAGATTGACTGGGACTTTGACTTTTAAAAATGTGCTTATTACAGACATACATTTTTTTGGTAGCTTTTTTTTTATAGAAAACCTATTTTGAGAATTATTGTTTGTGTAGCATGATTTTGACTTTTCAACTTAAGATCTAGCTCTTTTTGTAACATTTCCTATATATCCAAATTTTTGGCCTTGATAAACTATGTCTATGAATGATTTTCCTTAAGATTTTCAATAAATCCCAAACCTTGTTAACCAATATTATCAACTGCTAAAATAGTATAAGTGATGCCTTGGGCCTATTTGCCCAAACCTTAACCATGATAATCAAACTGTTGTATATATTTATGACAAAACTTATACCATATTAAATGTTGAACCTAATTTTGGAGAGGTATATTTTCTTGATTTATCTATGCTTCTTCTCCCTATGCTTGTTGTAGTGTTTCTTGATTTGATTATGCTTTTGGAACCTTTTATTGTTTTGTGTTATGCTTTGGTGACCATTTTTGTAATGTTTCTAAATTTGACCCTTTTTGAATTTATATATGTGACATTATATGTTTTTGGGATGATGCATCACTGTGTGATTCATTTGTATCCATTATCTTTTGTATTTTCCTTTTCAATGATAAATTTAAATCAGTGCATGATACCCATGTATTCTATGATATGCATAAAAATATCTATATTTCCTCATTGGGTGTATATGGGGTAGGTTGACCAACTTAGCTTTAATAATTTCCCTTAGTATCTCAATTGAACTTTTATTTAAACATTGAATGTTTTTTGAATCATTATTTTTAGATGTACTTTATTTTGATTTCATGTTTTAATATGTAACATTGTTTGTCATAAATTGACTAGATGAAGATGCATATACATTATTTACACTAGTGTGCCCTTGATGTGTTTATCTTGTAAATTTATTTTCCAATGTTTTAATATTTTCATGTAATAGTTTATTTTATTTTTTTAAACCTATAATTATCTTTCTCATATTGATAATTTGATCGCATAGAATCTCATAAGTGCAAACCCTAACTATTTGTTTTTGAATATGTAGGAACACACCTTGTAGGGAAGAGGTTTAAATAGGGTGAGTATGGGGATTAGTGACATTGTTATATACTACTTCATCTCATTGAGGGGTGATAGCATGGACTTGGTTAGAGGTAAAGTATCTATCACCCTCATGGAGTTGAGGATCAGAAGGAGATTCTTTCCTATGCATAAGATATGACATTGAAACTTGAAACATAGTTGTTATATTATGTACAAAATCCTCTATGTGTGTATAGGTTTGCTTGTTAATGGAAATACACATAGGAGAAAGATAAGATGTTATGATATATGACATTAATTTATATAAAACATCATATATACATGTTTTTACATCTTTTGCGAGTTTATTATAAATTTAACATAACAAAGCATGCAATAGAAAGTATTAAACTTTGTAATAAAAAGTGATTAATTTATTCTATTATTATGATCATGATTGTATGAATTAAAAATTAGAAGATATATGGATCTAAAATCTAAGCATAAATTAGAAAAAGGATAGAATCCCTAAGTGTGTCTAGGGTTAGGGTTTTTTTAAACTAAGGGTGTTTTAAAAAAATATAGCTTTAAAGAAATGAAACCCTAATGTGAGATTGATTTAATGAGAGAGGTTAAGGCAAAAAGACTCATAATAACAGAAGTATGTAGCCCTAATTTATTGTATTTTTTTTGAAAATGTAAAATAAGGTTTTATGCAATATTAAAATTAATTCAAGTTCACCAAATGATTTACACATTTTAGGGTTTTGGCTATATAAATCCTAAGTTAGATTAAAGGGTTGAGATGTCTAAATCAGTGAAACAATATGGAATAATTAACCACTAATTTCTTATGGATTTTGACTTATTTTTATTTTATAAAAATAATAATAAATATGTGCAAATAGAGACTTATCTATAAGGTGACTATCATGGAAGATCTAGGTTCTAAAAACTAAGTTATAGATAGGATTGAATGTAATCAATAGGGTCCTTGGGTCTGATTCTTCACTAAACAATAGAACACCACCTAGAAAGTAGATCCATGTTACTTTAGTGTCTTCAAAATGGTTTTAGTGTCTTCTTTGTAGGATTATTGTTATTTTTTGGGAGCACTTGTGCCTATGTTCATAGGTTCTATTCTTTCACACATAAAATTTGGAACTTTGTATTATGCTTGGAATATCTAATTTAGTGTGCAAAACCTAATCCTCCTTACAAGTATGGCATGATCTGAAAATGTGTGTTAATTAGTAGTAAAGGCTAGACATACTCAATACCCGTTTGTGAAGAAATTTTCCCACATACCAATAATCTGAGGAAGGATCAATCCTGATGTAATTCTCTCGCCTATTACTTGGTGAAAGTGAAATTGAATGCTAGAATGATAGTGATCTTGAATGCCTTGAGTTTTATTAAGATTAAAAATATTTCAAATCTAGGCCTAGGGTAATTGTAGATGGTAGTATGTAGAACTAGGGCAGAATATGGATTAATTACATTGATTTTTCTCAACTTGTTTCTTATTTGAATAGGCTTTTTACATCTATTTTCCATTTAAAGGATATTGGTCTAATAGTCTTGTATTTATAGTGATCCATATCACAAGTTTGAAAATATATCCATTAAATAGAGTTAGGGAAAAAGACACTGGCACCAAGTTGGGGAAACTAGCACCATGTGGCTATATTGTCTTTAATGTGGTGATAGTGTCTAGCTAGTAGACTAATAGGCACAATGGGTTGGGATCTAGGAATGTTATTATAGGACTATGTTTTAAATGGCATAAGATGTTTTTGGTCTATACAATGGTTGTAAAATTGTGATAAAGGCTCTACGATAGGCTGAGGGCTATGCTAGGAATATATTGTCTCAAGAAACACTCTTAACATCCAAATACCAATTTTAGGTGATTACAACAATCATAAACAAGTGTGATAAAATCAACACAACAAATATGTCTTCATGGTAAGTGGAGGTATATTTATCTCCTTTCAAGCTCAATCGAAGGTATTATGCTTAATTTAGAGTAGGAATTTGATATTTTTTAGAGTTTATATTGCATAGCTCTAAGTTTTACATGATTATATTAACCATCTTAGATTCATAATCATCACTATCATAATAATCTAAAATAGTGCCATCTTGTACTTCTTAATTGGCTAATAAAGGGAGATCAAGAATAAAATTTTAATGATGAAAATTATATTGATGTTCCTATTTTGTAATTTTTTCTTCATTTTGTACCTTATGTAACTTTTCATGTTCCACTTGAAATGTTTTTATGTCTTTTAATAACTTTTCATGTTCAATTTGTTCCATTTGTAACTTTTGACTTTCTAACTATCCATTTTTAAATTTATATTTAAGTAATATTTCTTGTTCTTATTGTAATTTTTTGAGATTTAATTGTACCTTTTATTGTGTTATTTTTAATTTATCCTATTCCTTTTATGCTTGATGTATCTGTTGTTTATCCATTCACAAATTCTCTAGGTTTGTTTTGCTTTTTATCAATAATTGAATATTTAATTGATATGTGTTTTTATGGTCCCAATGGATGAATTGAATAAGAGGGATGATAGATGGATCATCTCAATTTAATTGAGATGACATGATTTTAAAATATATGAAATGGTTATCATTCATATAAAATTCATATTAGTACCTTTCATTATGAATTTAAGATACGTGTAATGCAAATTATACTGCTAACATCATATGTATCCAAGGTCGCACTTTAGTAAATTATAATTTAGATGATTAGGAATGACATGAAATAAAGTAGACATAGTTTTATGTCCTAATGTTAGATCTAAATATATAATTCCAAGTACTTATTGTGAAGGTTCATCGAATTATTTTATATTTTTATATGCTTTTTGAATACTTTCACTGTTCATGCCTAATTGTTGTAAGAAAGGAATACTAAAAATTTTCACTCTAGAACCAACATTAATTAATAGTCATTTGATTTCTTTATTTTATATAACTTAAAGAAAGGAATATTTTTTTGTAATTACATGTTGTGGTCCAAATTATTATTTATTGAAAGTGATAATATTTTGAGTGTTTTTAATGGTGTTCATTATGGAAGGAAAAGTGTTAGGTTTTGTATCACTAAAAATAGTATTGTATCATAGCTAAGCATATCAAATATCCTTATAGACAAAAATAGTATTGTATCATAGTTAAGAATATCAAATATCCTTATAGACTAATGAAATATTTAGTAACTCCAAAAAAAATATTTAACATGGGTTTTTTTTATGAGATGCATAATATCATAACTTTTAGGTCAATTTCTTTGCCTTATGGGTAGTTAAGTGGGTTGAGGAGGACCATGTTGAGTTCCTCCATCATGTGATGTCCTACCTCTTTAATTATTAACAACATATACCATATAATATATAATAATCCATGGTTGAATAATAGGAGTGGGATGGCAGCCTTTAAAACCTTGATGTCTAGAAGGATGATCAATGAAAAGAGTCATACATGAAGTTTGTCATCTAGTAGTAATAAAAAAGTTGTATTTATTATTGAAATAATAATAATTGAATAATAATTGAGGTTGTGGAGTAATTTGTATATCATCAAGAGTGTATGTCATCTCTTGTTCCTATGGCATACTTGATTTTATGAATATTTGCATTAATGGTGTTTGTGTCTTAACATGTGATTTTATTTATTTTATTACATGATTGTTAAAAATGATCCTTATTATGAGAAGACAACATGTAATGAAAACTAGAAAATATTGAGGAAAAAAATTATCATCCAATATAACCATATATTTTATGAAAAATGAAAAGAAATTAACAAGCTAAAATTTAGGTCTTAGAAAATGAATTTTTTGTATTGAGATTAGTAAATTCTCTTGAAATCCAAGCTTAAAATAAAAATATTTCAATGTCAAATATAAAATATGAGGTCAAAACAAAGTGTTTTTAGTGTCAGATATTAGATCTAATGTTGAAATAAAATTATTTTGGTGTTAGATATTAGATCTAAAGTCAAAATAAAGTTCTTTTAGTGTTATATGCTTAGGAATTTATCTAAAGCCTAAGACAAAATTTTCCAGTAGTGCTTGAATAAAATGTGTAAGCTCACCAATATGTGTTTTCATACATTTAAATTAATTGGTGTATTAACTATAGTTAAGATAAAATGAATAGAAGTATAGACAATGTTGGAAATAAATTTCAAATGAAAGAAAATTATTGAAGTTGACAAATATCGAATGAATGAAAATGTGTAATTATGAAAAACACAAGGATAAAAAAGACTTATCTATTTTCTATCTAAGGGATGAATGTGTGCAAGTAAAAGATGGATGGGAATGATCCACTAGACTAAATTATGTGCATGGAATAGATATTTTAATTATTACTAATCAGGGATATAACCATATATAATTGGTTAGGATAAACTACCATTACTATCATTTATGGATTGATATTGACCTCTTTGGGAAAATAGGAAAGTAAAGGCACAATTATCTATGCTTGCTTAAAATATGACTATATGCAAAAATATGACCTTTGATTGTGCATAGATGATCCAAAAATGATGTCTTCAAGGTTGAAACCCTATTAGGGATTTAGCTAAAAACATGAAAAATAAAATCGGGAGTGTATTTTGTTGAGCTTACCCCACTCACCCTCATGATTATTAATCATTATTTATGTATCTAATGTTTCAAAAAGGGAATGCAAGCCTATATATCTCTCCCACTTAAAGTGATTTGTGTAATAGTGTTCCTTTTTTCTACATGTATGCATCTATATATGAGTTGAATACCTTATAATGCTTTTATTGACTCAGCTAAAGGTTGCTTTAATTAAATATAATTAAATTTGTAAAGAATAGGGAAGCTTTGATCAATGTGCAATAGTATAAGTGTTCTTCAATAGTGAAATTTATAAATGATAGAATCATTGATTTTGACATGGATTTATACATATCCTAAAAATAAGTACCAACCTATAAGGGAGGGTTTAAATTTTAAAAATATCCATTGTTGAGGGAAAATATAAGATCAACCTATAAACACAATATCAACTACCAGTCTCATCTCATACAAGTGAATTTTATCCAACAAGGGTATGATTTTATCTTTAGTGTTTGACATGCCCATAAAAATAATTAGAGAGGTTTTTCATAATTAATAAAAAAAATAGGTGTTAAAATGCGACTTAGAAAAGGATATGTCCATACAAGTATTTGGGATAGATTGAGGTAGTGAAATAGGCCCACATTAAGTGCTCAAGTCAATTAACTTAAAAATGAGCCAAAACTACCATTGTCAAGTATTCATGACCAAATTTGAGTAACTAAATAGTTTATAATGGCCATGAACTAGGGTTACATCATGAAACATAATGCAATATGGGATCATAAAACATTACCTATATTAAATTTCAAATAGTTACTACCTCTTTTAGATGACCAGATCCATATCTACACATTAAGACATTTTGATAGCTATTGTATACAAAAAGTATCACCCTAAATCCTACATTCTTGTTCACGGGAATTTTTTTGGTATAAATTCACCTTTTTAAAAATGGGTCTCTAATTCATTCAACTCATGCATTTTACATTGTATTTCAATATCTAGCTCAATCTGGAAGGAGGTCAATTTATCGTCACTTCCTATTTTTTAACCAACTAGAAATTATCAATAACTTTATCTTTAAGTTTTAAATAATTGTATCAAAAATACCAAAAAACTTGGAATATATCAAACAAACAATCACATTGTATTTAAATGTTGCATCCCCCATGAGATGAAATTTTTTAAGCACCAACTCAATGTTTAGTCATTTCTATTTTTTTCTCTATAGTTGTCTACATTAATGGAATTTAGGGAAAGAGTTCTAGATTTATGTTTAGAATATTGATTTTTAAATTTAATGTTTATAACCATAAGGAAAAAAAACTCTAGCATTTTACTAATTTGAACAGGAAGAAATAATAAAACATTCAAAAATAAAATCTGAAAATAAAGATTATAAAGATTAAAAGACCTGTGTTTTAAATATATAAAGGACCTTGTAAATTTATTCACATATAATTTTCAAAAATTAAGTTATTTATAGGGTATTAAATCTATATTTATTTCTTGCATCAAAATGAGCATTATAACCTAATAAATATGTTAGGATTTATTTCAAACCTTAACATGCAATAATTTTTTATGTTAAATTAGAAGATAGTTTAAACTATTGAAAAACATGGAAATAATTTCAAATTTCTAATATCACATAATTCAATGAGAACAAATTCAATTGTTTTTTAACCTATGATGATAAATAACTGGAGAAGATTTAGAAAATAAAAAGTGGTATATCTAAGTCCTCTACTTAAATTTAATGTAAATTTGATATTTTTACCTGAAATCATATTACAAAACTATAATTACAAAATTCATTCATTTGAAACTCATAGTCATTTAATTCTTAGTAACAACCATATAATAGTCACTATACACAACAAATCCATAAACACCATGGAAAATACAATTTATTTATATCTCTTTTGTTATAAGATAATAATAAACAAGCTAAAAAAATCATAAACAGAGAGAATGTGTATTCCCTTAAGTAAGAATTGAATTTGAAAACAAGAACATCAAATTTTGATAAATATTAATGACCTCAAATTAGAAACAAAAAAATTCATTGTTTAATTATTTTTATACTAGTAATGACATTCTCATATTAAGGAATGTTTACAAAAAATATATAATGTACAAATTATATTAACAATAACAACCATGGTGTTTAATAAAAAATATTGAAATACATTCATGCTGAAACATTATTTAAATAATAATCAATACACATTTAATGAATAAAAACACATTGTGAGAGGAAAGGATTCAACATAACCACTGGACATTCAGAGAAATGCACTTGTTTTTACACATTACAATGAAAATGAATATATAAATAGAAACACAAATTAAAATTCATTTTTTTATATAATCCCTTAAAAATAAAGGTTTAAATAGAATCAAAAATTAAAACATTTAACACATTATATAAATACAATTTTAAATATTATAATCATATTTAAACTCACTATTGCTACTTATAACCTACAACGACATCCAAAATGAATTTTTATTATATATACTTCCAACTTATAATGGCATGAAGAACTATTAATTGATATTTATAAAATTTCATGAAATGTATAGGTATTGTTACTTATTTATAATAATATTACAATCTAAAAACACTATTTATACATGTGATTACTACCCTAATTAATGGGTAGTCTCAAATGTGGGAGATTAGTTTTGCATACATATATCACATTAAGGATTTTGTTTCAACCAAGTGATAAAAAATTGGTGTGTGTTAGTCACAAATATTGAAAATTAGTCTTACCAGTGTGGTAAATTAGGGAACCCATACATATATCAGAGTGAAGATTTTTTTAACCCAATATATAATCATTTGTTTTGCATCAATCAGAAATATTTAAAATTAGTCTTACCTATACTTATATTAAGTTAAATATTTTATTTGACTGAAGAGATAATTATTTTGTTAATGATGACCTATATCCAAATTAATTTATGGAAAATAGTAAATAGATAATCATGATTTATTGTGCACTTTTATAGGATTTTGAGATAATGTTGAAAATTAGGCTTAACTCTACATGTATTAGATTAAATATTTTATTTAACCCATGAGATAATCATTTTGTTTATGATGAAATACAACCACCTAAATTTAAGGATAGTCGTAAAATAGATAATGACCATCAATTACTAATATTGAAAATTAATGTTACCCATACATATATTATCCTAAAGATTTTGATTCACCCAAGAGATAATAATTTTGTTTATGATCAACTTCAACTAGACAAATTTGCAAAAAATGGAAGAATAGATAACATGATTTGCTACCAGCTTGTATGATTTTGTGAAATGATGTTGAAAAATAGGATTTTACATACATGTTTTAGATTAAATATTGTGTTTGACCCTGGATGAGATAATTATTTTATTTATGATGAACTATATCCACATAAATTTATGCAAAATGGTTGACTAGATTATCATTACTAGTAAATGCTAGTAAAAAATAATAATGTAATAAAAATCAATGCAACTTATATTAATCAAAGCAATGATAAACGTAATTGAAAAACTAATCACAAAGGTGTACATGATATTCAAAATAATGTAATTTTAACCCACCATATTTTGAAAATTTGTTCAGCCACATTGAAACATTGGAAATAAATCATGTAAACCCTGGTCATTATAAAATCCAGTTACTTTTTTATAGCAATATTGAAATCAATTTGATACAATATAGTTTTAATCCCCATAACAAACAATGTTCATAATTAACTAGAAAAATAAATTTTTAAATAACAATGTAAAAAACATCAACTATATGTATGTATGTATGTATTTATTTATTTTTGTGTGTGTGTGTGTGTGTGTGTGTGTGTGTGTGTGTGTGTGTGTGTGTGTGTGTGTGTGTGTGTGTGTGTGTGTGTGTGTGTGTGTGTGTGTGTGTGTGTGTGTGTGTGTGTACATACATACATACATACATATATGTATATGTATTTATATATATACACATACATATAGGTATGTATTTATTTATGTATACATACATATATAGGCATGTGTGTGTAGATACATACATAAATGTGTACATACATACTTGCATACATTTAAATACATAAACACACACATGCACAAAAAATTATATGTATAGGTACAAGTATAGGTATATGTATATGTATGTGTGCATGAATACATACATACATACATATACATAGACATACATACATACATAAATACATACATATACATATACACACACATACATACACATACATATGTATACCTACATATATGTATGTATGTATGTATATATGCATGTATGTATGTACACACACACACACACACACATAGATGCAAAGCATATATCAAATGATCACACGCTTATCCTTGTTTCTCACTCACTTTCTTCACAATGATTTCTTGATTCAATTCCTCTACAATGGTAACAAGATTCAACTATCAATCTATGGTTTCAATAATATTCAAAATTCTTATATGGTTTTCATCACTCTCTCAATCCCATTCATTAACTATATTAACCCTTCTAGGTTTCAACCCCTTACTTTACTCAACCTTGTATATCCTCAACATACTCCTACTAGACCTATTTTTGGACTTTTAGACTTTGTACAGAATTTTAGCTTCATATATTTGAAAACTAAATCTTGTTGTAGATACCATCTATCAATAACTATCTACCCATATAATTTTAAATCCCAACTTCTTGTTTTGATCACCTTTCTAACTCTATTTATACCTTTGTTTAGGCCTTTAGGCCTCCTAGGGTCCAATATGTACTCACTCTTCAATAGAGGAATGTAAACAAAAAATAAACATTAAAATATCTTCATAAAACTTATTCCAAATCATTTCAAAAAAATTCATCTAAAACTAATGATGGGAACTCACTAAACTGTCCAAACCCTAGATTAGGGCTTTCTAATGTTTTGCTACAGTTGAGAGCACAAACAATTCACTTACCAACATTTTTAGGGGTTTCAAAGCTTCTATATTGATTTATAGTGTTTTTATTAATCCAATAAAAATTTTCAAATCATTAGGTGCACTCTATAATCCCACTGTTATAACTTTCCACACTAAAACACACTTGACTGTGTATGCAAATTGTTGTCTATATGTCTGTAATAAGTTTTGACAACTCATATCACATTATTGGTCATTATAAAGGTTTAAATACCTTCCAGAACACTCACATACACTTTCTCAATCATTATATAACACCTTAATTTCAATTCTTAGTTCATGACCTTTCAATAATTCAAATATATAGTCCTCTTTCCCAAGATTCACCCCAAAAAATAGGGTCAAATTTGAATAGAATTTTACTCATAGGATTTATTTCATTAAATATGAAAATAATAACATATAATCACACTAAATATACCTTTTTAAACTTATAAAACCACTTACTAATCTCAATACATTACCATCTTGCTAGACTCGGTATGCAAATAGGGAAATTTACCCAAAACAGGGTTTTGCATACAATATATTTGAGCACCTGGTAGCTTACTTATTATACCATGTAAACATAACATAAACCATATTCATTAATACTCTTATAAAACATTCAATACCTTTGTCAAGTTCAATTTATCATCAATTATTTAAAGACATAGTCTGTATCATAAACATGTCAACTTACATACTGGGTGTGTACCTTGTTTCCCTCAGGACAAGGGTCTCTCTTCTCTTTCCCTTAAAGTATTGAATTAAAATAAACATGAAATATTAATTAATTCAAAATTATAAACAAACATTCACTTCATTCATCCTTCAATAAATATATATCAATAAGACTATATAGTTGTAAACAACATTCTTTATCAACCAAGCAATGACCTCAACAAGGTCTGTTTCTTCATTCTTTCAACAACAGAGTTTTTATTAAACTTCCATATTGTCCTTTTAAAAAATATTTTTCAGTTATTTTATCTCTCTATTTGAATGGAATACTCAATCTAACTAACATAAAACTGACTGCTAGCCCCTATCAACTCTAAGAAAGTGCATAACTACTTCTCGGCCAACTTTCCCACATAGAGTCTTGTGGGTTACGATGAATTTTTTTTAAATATAATATGACATATTTATCCCATGACATAGGACCTTATATAATAGTTAATACTTTATACATATTGAATACATCTACCACCTTCATAATTTTTTCCAAAAGTCCTTCAAGAAGGCTTGAAAGATTCAAATATTCAAATAATACATTTTGGTAGGAAACCAATAATTCAAATTTTATGCACTTTAAGATCATATATATTTCATATATAGACTACTTAAAACCTATATCACTTTTAAAACACCTACTAGACCAATCAAAGACAAAATTTATCAACTTTTGAGGTCCTTATAAGATGCCCCTGCATCATACTACTAAGCTAAGAAAACTTTGCCACATGTTCTTGATGTTTCAATTGGTATATGATGCTGCTTGAATACATTAAACCTCCTCATAGAAGGTATCATCTTCCAATTTCCTCTCATATAGGTTTACATGCTCTTGGGCCCCACATTTAGGCCTCCTTTTCTTCATCTCCTTTAATAGCATACTTGCACATGAAACCAAATTGTGAAGCAAAACATAGTTATTGTCATCTCCTTCTTGATTATTAGGTGTATAACAATTTTCTTCCTCTACAAAATAATCTATATTTTTCTTATCTCTATCATTCATCACTACTGTAAGTATTCATTCATCTTCCTCCTTCACTGATGTTCCTTGTGTTGCCCATTCTACTTCATGCACCACTTCTTCTTTCTCTTTGCATACCTCATATGTATTTACACTTTGGATTTGTTGTTTTTCATCAACATTATCTTGACTACCTTCACTATCTTACATATTCATGGGTTGCAAACTCATCTTTACTATCCCATCTCCTTGATTGCTTTCATAGGAATTATACATATTATCCAACTCTTAGATATCTTTACATTGTTCAACATTCTCTTTTAAGCATTTGAGTGTATCTACTCTTCTTTATTTAGTTGCCTGATCTCTACCTATATTTAGTTCACAAAACAACTCATTAGACACAAAACTTAGATCCTGCATGGCTCTCTCTTGAGTTATACATCTCAATGTATAGCTTCTTCTTCACTTGCTTGGTGTCAATCCCAAGCCACTTCCTTTCTAATTCAACTACAATATCAAACACTTTTATATTGTCTCCTCTTTCATGGACTTGGCTACCATGCTTGCCTTGGATTTATTCTCTCCTAAACACTCTCATTGGTGTTATACTTTCTTCTCTAGGAAAAATACCTATTCCCACTTTACAATCATATGAAATCTCACTCATATCCATATTTGTGGATTCACAACTAACCATATCAACACAAATCACCTCTTCTTATTTTTTGGGTGCTTTGACCAAACCCAAACTTTCCATTGCTTGACTCCAATACTGCCTTGTCATCATCATCACAATTCTCTCATCTCTTCTATCTTATTCACCCTTTAATGGAACAAGTATATATTTCTTTCCATTTTTCTTAATATTGTATGTTTTTTATTGACCATCATGGATGGAATGTTTATCAAGATACCATGGTCTCCCTAGCAATAAATGATACACATCTATAGGCAAAATATCACATAACACTCAATCTTTATACCTGCTATCTGAAACTCAACCCAACTCTAATCACTTACCAATATTTGATGTCCTTTCTAAACCCATGAAGATTTTTATGGTTTTGGATGTGGATTTCTCTTCAAGCTCAACTTATGCACCATCTCTAAATAAACTATATTGTTAGTAATACCTCCATCAATTACTAAATTACATACTTTACCTCTTGTCTTGCATCTACTTCTGAATAGACTTCTCCTTTGGGTTGGTTCCTTAACTTTATTATACTACAATAAGACTCTCCTCATGAGTAATGACTCATTTATTTCATGAATTCTCTCCTCATTCTCTTCTCTTACTCTCTATTCTTGCATACTATTTTTCACATTCTTTGGACACTTTGTTGCCTTGTGTCCCTCTCTATGGTAATTCCAACATTTCCCCTGAAGTCTCTATCTTCATCCTTATCTCATTAGACCCTTATCCATTCTCAATATATTACCTAAAAATGGTCTGATCTACCTTGCATGATGTTGTCTCATGCCTTCTTGACCTATTGTTATATGCTCTTGTGGTCTCTCTTGAACCACCTCTCTATTTTGTCTCTCGTCCATCCTTACTTGTAATGGTACTAACTAAACTTAATGTATATCCTCACCTTCTCTTTATTCTCTTTGTTCTCTCCTTCTAAAATTATCCTCAATATCCTCCATTTTCATAACCAATAGAGCAATCAGATGTGTCCTTATCATGACCAAATCATCTTCATCCTTGCTAGCTCTCTCCATGGAGCACTACACCTAGTTCCCTATCCTGCACTTCACCTCAAAACACATAATGTCCATCTTTTTCACAATCCAAAAAATATTTTTCTATCTCTAATACCAAAATGATGCATAGGCTATACCAAATGATCACACACTTATCCTTGTTTCTCACTCATTTTCTTCATAATGATCTATTAATTCAATTCCTCTATAATGGTAATAAGATTCAACTATTAATATATGGTTTCAATAATATTCAACAATTTTATATGGTTTTCATCACTCTCTCAATCCCACTCATCAACTCTATTAACCCTTCTAGGTTTTAACCCCTTACTTCACTCAACCTTGTATATCCTCAACACACTTCTACTAGCCCTATTTTTAGAATTTTAGACCTTGTAAAGAATTATACCTTCATATATTTTTAAAATATATATATTTTTTAGATACCCTCTATCAATAAAAATCTACCCATGGAATTTTAAATCCCAACTTCTTGTTTTGATCACCTTTCTAACTCTATTTATACCTCTATTTAGGCCTTTAGGCCTCTTAAGGTCTAATTTGAATTCATTCTTCAATAGAGGTATGTAAACACAAAATAAATGTTAAAATATCTTCATAAACCTTATTCCCAATCTTTTCACAAAGTTTCATCCAAAACTAACATTGAGAACTCAGTAAATTGCCTAAACCCTAGATTTGGGGTTTTTAGTGTTCTACTATAGTCGAGAGCACAAATAATTCACTTACCAGAATTTTTAAGGGTTTTAATATTCTATATTAATTTATAGGTTCTATCTTAATCCAATATAATTTCCCAAATCATTATGTACACTCTATAATCCCACTTTTACAACTTTCACACTAAGACACACTTGACTGTGTATGCACATAGTTGTCTATAGGTCTGTAACAAGTTTTGACAACTCATATCATGTTATTGTTCGTTATAAAGGTTTAAATACCTTATAAAAAACTCACATAAACTTTTTAATCATTATATAATATTTTTATTTTAATTCTTAGTTCATGACCTTTTAATAATTCAAATGCACAGTCCTCTTTTCCAAGATTCACCCTAGAAAGTAAGGTCAGATTTGAATAGACCTATACTCATAGGGTTTATTTGTTAAATATGAATATAATAACATATAATCATACTCAATATACATTTTTAAGCTTATACAACCACTTACTAATCTCAATACATTACCATCTTGCTAGACTCAGTGTGTAAATAAGGAAATTTACCCAAAACAAGGTTCTACATACAATATATCTGAGCACCTAGTAACTTACTTATTATACCATGTAAACATAACATAAAATATATTAATTAATCCTCTTATAAAAAATTAAATACCTTTTTCAAGTTCAATTAATCATCAATTATTTAAAGACACAATCTGTATCATAAACCTGTCAGCTTACATACTAGGTGTGTATCTTGCTTCCCTCAGAACAAGGGTCTCTCTTCTCTTTCCCTTCAAGCCTTGAATAAAAATAAACATTAAATAGTCCTTCATTCACACTTATAAACAAACATTCACTTCATTAATCCTTCAATAAACATATATCAATAAGATAATACTGTTGCAAAAAACATTTTGTATCAACCAAGCAATGACCTCAATAGGGTTTGTTTCTTCATTCTTTCAACAACAGAGTTTTTTTTAAAACTTCCATCATGTCCTCCTTTAAAATATTTGTCCATTATTTTATTTATCTATTTAAATGGAATACTCAATCTAACTAACACAAAACTAACTCCTATCCCCTATTAACTCCAAGAAAGTGCATAACTACTTCTTGGCCAACTTTCCCATCTAGAGTCTTGCGGGTTACAATGAAATTTTTTTTCGCTTTTCATACAATATGACATATTTGTCCCATGACATAGGACCTTCTATAATATTCAACACTTTATACATATTGAATACATTTTCCAGCTTCATATTTTGGTCCAAAAGTCCTTTAAGAAGGCTTGAAAGATTCAAATATTCAAATAATACATTTTGGTGAGAAATCAATAATTCAATTTTTTTTGCACTTTAGGATCATCTAGATTTCATCTGTAGACTACTTAAGACATATATCACTTTTAAGACATCACATACATATACATATAAATATGCATACATACATATACATCAAACTAGGGAAAACTAGTAAAAAATAAAATATAATAGAGTGCATAGTAGTCACAACCATGAAATTTTAATACTCTTGTTGTTTCTTGTAAAATATAACTTGATATTCTTAGAATTACAAGTTTAACCCACCAAAAATAATTTACGTCTATTGAAATAATCAAATAATTTTATTATATCCCTATCTAGTGTAGAAGTAATTTTTTAAAGACATAGCTAGTGTATAATTAATTTTTTTAATTATAATAATATCCAAACCAATGTGATAGAAGAGACCTTTACCACATTATTTTTAAGCTCGTGCAATAAAAGTAAATTCAAAGAAAAACTTTTTGAGCCATCAAAACACTATTTTACTAGATTGGAATAAAATGTATGCATAACCTTAGAATTTTAACCCTATCATTTTACATTTATATTAATCAAAGAGTAGATAAAATTATTTGAAACACTTACTATAAAATATCACTTTCTAGTCACAACACTACAGCTATAACCCATCAATAGTTTTTTCACTTTCATTGAACTAATCAAACATTTTTCATAAACCCTAGCTACTACAAAATGTAATTATTTATATATAAATATTGAAATAAATGTGACATAATATAATTTTAATAATAGTTCATAAACAATGGCCATTAAAAACCATTAAAAGACAATTAAAAATAATAATGCAATAAATATCAATGTAGCTAAAAAACTCACCTACATTGGAGGACATAACAACCACAACCTGGCAAGATGAACCATCTATATTTCTCTTGAAATTTTATCAAAACATAGAAATGGGTCCAATGAAGGACAACCTTAAGTTCTGTGTTTCTTGAAAACATATTCAAACCCAAAACACACAATTTTAAACCATAAACTCAGACCTTGACACAAATAAATTTTTATGTTCTTGAAAGTGCACGTAACTCTAAAAATCTCCTAAAATAAACTAAACCCTAAAATTATCCTATGGGATGAAATTCACCTAAAGTTGACATCCGTTCCTAAAAATATACAATTTTTAAAAATAGAAAATTCTTGAAAAAATCATTAAAATGGTAATTTCAAACCCTCAAATGATCATGTATTGCTTCTAAAAATAGCGAAAACAACTCTAAGCGAATAAGGCCTCCATAATATTGGCCTATAGAAGTTTGGCCTATTTTTATGAATCATTCTCCTCTATTTTAAAACAACTTAGCTACTGTGAGTTGCCCTGATTGTACTATTTATATTTTTATTTATCATCTTCTTTAGCTCCCATTCTGTAATCCAAGTGTTGTCTTCTTATTTCAATCCTTCCCACTACACTAAATACCTATTATAATTCCCTTGTATTATGCTCAATGTCTTCATATCCAAAACCTACACTATCATTTCCTTCTTCTTTGGAACTTGCTACTGCCAATTTACTTCTTCATCTTCATCTTCATCATCATCACCATCTTCCCCATAGAATTCCTATAAATCTAAAACATTAAATAATGGAAATATATCAAAATTATGTGGTAAACTCACGTCATAAGCATTGTCATTGATTTTCCTCACAATTTTGCATGGACCAATTTTATTTTACTTCAACTTATTGTACATGCCTTTTAGAAATCTTTCTTTACTCAAGTAAACCATTTCCAACTCTCCTTCAAATACCTTGTACCTTTTTTTGATATATGTTGATGTTTTATATTTCTCATTACTTTATTAAAAATTTATTCTTACTCCTTAAAACTACTAGATATGCTCTGCAAATGCTTCTACATCATAACTAACTTGCTCTGTAATTGATAATTATACAAAATCTAAAATACCCATAGGATTTCTCCCATAAATAATTTTAAATGATGATTTTCCTATTGATCTATTCACTTAAATATTACATGCAAACTCAACTTGTGGTAAATCTAAAACACATTGCTTGGGATTCTCTCCCACTATAAATCTCAACAAATTTCCCAAGCTCATATTCAAAACTTATGTCTATCCATCTGTTTGTGGGTGATATGCACTATTAAATTGTAGTTTAGTACCCATCTTCTTCCAAAACATCCTCTAAAAATGACTTCAAAATTTTATGTCCCTATGTGAAGTAATAGTTTTTGGAACATCATCCAATCTCACAATATCCTTAAAAAATAATTATACAACTCTAGTGGCATCATTGGTTTTCCTACATGTAATTAAATGAAAAATTTTATAAAAAAATTCTACAACAATAAGAAATTGAATCATTACCTCTCTGTGTCTTTGGTATTCCCAACACAAAATCCATACTCAAATCTATCCATGGTCCTCTTGGAACTGGTAATGGCATGTATAGTCCAATATTTTTTGCATGTCCTTTAGCCACCTGACATATCATACACCTTGAAACATACCTTGTCACATTTCTCTTCATATTTGGACAAAAATACTTTTCGTCCACCAAAGATATTGTCTTCGTCTTACCAAAATGTCCAGCCAAACTTCCACTATGTAATTCTCTTATTATATTGTCTCATAGAGACCCAATAGAATGCATATTTGTTTGTCTTTAAAGATATAACCTTCTTGTATAAGATACTCATCATGAATAGTATATGTCCCACTAGTTAATGGATTCCTACACTATTCAACTACCTTGCCAAAATATGGATCAACATCATATAGTTCTTTGATATCTTCAAATCCAACTAATTCACTCACCATAGTAGTTAATAACACTACTCTCCTACTCAGTGCATCAGCTACCTAATTTTGTTTTCTTGATTTATGTTTCAACACAAAATCATACCCCTTCAAAAAAAAACCCACTTTACATGCCTAATATTCAAATTATTTTGTGTATTCACATAATTCAAATCCTCATGATCTGTAAATAGGATAAACTCCTTAGGCACTAGGTAATGTCTCCAATGTCTTAATTCTTGTACAGTTGCATAAATTTAAACATCATAGGTAGAATACTTTGTTCTTAACTCATTCAATTTCTCACTAAAATATGGTATTGGCTTTCCTTCTTGACTCAACATAGCACCAATTCTCACAAATGAAGCATCACAATCAACCTCAAACACTTTGTTAAAATCCAATAATACAAAAATTGGTCTTTTTATAATCTTCTTCTTCAAAAATTCAAAACTTTCTATGGTTGGTCTAGTCCATGCAAATTCCTTCCCTCTCATGCAATCTATTATTGGTGCCACAATACTACTAAATTTTTAAATAAATTTTCTATAAAAATTTGCTAAACCATGGAAAATTCTTACCTCTATAATAATTTTTTGAATAGACCACTCAAAAATTGACTTCATCTTTTCTTCATCCATTCTCACTCCATTTGCTAAAACTACAAATCCCAAAAATACCAAACTATTTTGCATAAACATGTACTTCTTCAAATTTACATACAAGTTCTCCTTTCTTAACAAATCCACCATTCTAATTCAAATTAAAACATTATAATTTAATTTTAAAAAAAACTCTCACTCATATTCCTTATAATATTATTCATGAAAAAACATGAATAAATGCATTTTTTCATAATCACACATAGACTAGTTCACTTTTATGCCATGTGTTACATTTTGGGAGTTTAGTTAGTTTTTTAATCCCTTCTTCTTTCATATTCATTCCCACTTCATTAGTTACATTTATCTAAATTCCTATTACATTTTTTAGTGTCTCTAAATCTCCCTTAGAATCCAATAAAATCATAATAACTAATTTTATTTCATCTAAGAGTGTTACTTTTTAATTAACTTCCACACGAGTGAAACTACCACAGTGCTTAATAAACCACCATTGTATGCAAAATTTTAGTTATTAAACTTACACATAAGTTTGAAAAAACACTTTGTGAAGATACTTAATATTTATTATTATTTTAAAACCATCATTCCGTGTAGACCAATGGTTTTATCACTATGTAAATTCTATCAAGTTTCAAAAGCCATTACTTTTGCATACATACTCAAAATAAGATGATTTATTTTTTGAAAATGTAACAAATTTTGAGATGATTCCAATTATAAAATAAAATTTACTTTAATGGAAATTATTTATTCCCTTTCTACCTGTACCCCATATCCTATAGTTTTTTACCTTCAATGCTCACAGTCATTTCCCTGATTGTACCAATTTAAAACCATTTAACATCCTGAAATTGATACTTGTTTGATGTTAAAGTGTTTTATTCCTTATACTTCCCAAAATAAAATTATCCATGAAAAATATTTAAAAAAAAAATAGCACTAAAAAAACACAAAAATATCATATTTTTTGGTGATTTAAGATTGCCCTTCACCTTGAATGCTCCTGCATCGAATACCTAGGGTAATCAAATTATCCATGAGCTCCTCATTATGAGCCATCTTTGAGATCATATATGGTTTTTACATAAATTTAAATTACATAATATTTTATTTAAGTTGCATCTTGGGCTACTCTATCCTTCCAATTGACTAAGTACTCATGGTACTCAACGCCTCTTGTCTTCGTTCTTATTCATACATCCATAATTAATTCCATCTATTGTTTTGAATTTTTTTGAAACTAACCTTCCAATAAATGGATTAAAAATCCATGCTTTATAATGTATCACTTTTTTTCCTACCATATATGGATATAAATCTTCTCCATTGAAGATAAGTTAAATACCTACTCCATCTAGCAACTCAATCTCATAAGCATTGGTTTATCATTTCCTTAAAATATTATAATGTCCAATTTTATTCCATTTGAGCTTGTTATAGTTTCCATTTAAAAATTTATCCTTATGTAAATATTCTAACACTAAGTCCATAACCTTAAAATTAAAATTCTTTATCTTTTGATCAACATGTTGTTTATATTTTCCAACAATATTTACCAGCCCTATTTTCACTTCCATTTTTACATCATGCATATTTTATGTGTACTCTTCACCTCCTACTTATTCTACTGATTCCATTTGTAATTATTATTTCAAAAAAACCTATAAGGCTTCTCCCATATATAATTTTAAAATTAATCATACTATACTTTGATTGACTCAATTATTTCAATAAAAATCAGCTTGTGGTAACATAAAATCACACTATTTGGGTTTGTCATCAGCTAAGGAACTCAACTAATTTCAATTAATTTTATCTACAATATCCATTTTCCTATCCATTTAAAGGTGATAAGCTGAAATTAATCTAAATATAGTAACCAAACTATGCGATAGCATCCTATAAAAGTGATGAACAAACTTTGTATCCCTAATCAATACAATACTTTTTGGAAACCCATGAAATTATAAATATTGGTGGCATCATGAGTATTCTTTCATGCTATAAATTGATACATATTAAAACATATATAAATAAAAATAAAAATGGATTCAATATCTTAATAATTTCTTTGCATCCCAAGAATAAAATCCATGATCAATGCATCACATAGTCTATCTATAATAGGTAATGGTTGATATAATCTAAAACTCTAATTATTGCCTTTAGCATTTTTATGCACCTTTGGACAAAAGTATTTATTCAAGTTATCATATTTTCCCTATGATATTTTTGAATCATTTGTGCTAAAGTCTTATCATTCCCAAAATTATTGGCAATGACTTCATTATTATTTTTATTTCAATAGGTTCTCCCTCACATAACCTTGAGGTATGTACAACCTCCCTCCTTTAAACAACAATCCATATTGTATAATATACTCTAGCCATGGAGTTATGTTTATATTAATTGTATTATTTCATGTTGTCTATGCACTCATAAATCCATTCCTTCTTCATATAAATATTACATTGAGTCAAACCAACTGACCTCTATTATGAGCTCATTCACAATTATATATTGCCTTCTTAAGACATCTCCAATGTTATTATACTTTCCGATTCTATATTTCAAAACAAAATAATATATTTGAATGAAATCAACCAATTTGATATGTTTTTAATCAAGTTTTCCTTAGAATTTTATGAATTTCCAATCTTGACTATCCATGTATAAAATTAATTTCATTAGCAATAAGTAGTGCCCCCACTTCTTGATATTGTATACTATTACATTAAATTATTGGTCATAAACCAAATACTTTGTTTTTTATTCATTCTAATTCTTAATAAACTTAAAATTAACTTGAGTTATTAACTTATAACCACTCCTATGTATGTTCTACTTGAATCACAATTTACTTGAAACACCTTTCCAAAATATGGCAAGGCTAGAACCAATTGTTACATCACCTTTTCTTCAAAACCTAAAAGTTATTCTCTACTAAAATTGTCCACTGTATTTTTTTAAAAATTTCTACCTTAAAATTATTTTTAATGGGTGCACATATGCCACTATAATTTATAATTAACTTTATATAAAATATTTCAAACCCATGAAAACTTATTACCTTGAAGGTACTCCTTGGTGAAAGCCACTTCATAATTTATTTCATCATCTTAAGATCCATGTTTAACCAATCCTATGAGATCAAAAAATATAATATACTACCTATTATTACATGAATATGTACACTTTAAATTTAATATAAACTTTTATGATTTTATCTTATCCAAACACAATGTCAAATGCTTCAAATTATCCTCTCTTGAATGACTAAAAATAAATATGTCATCCAAATAAACAATCAAAAACTTTCCCATGAAAGTGATTAGTAATTCATTCTTGGATTTCATGAATGTGCTAGTGGAATTTTAAAAAATGAATGGCATGACCAACCACTCATACAACCCATCATTCATCTTGGTTGTATCTTCCACTCATCACCTTACTTTAGATAGTATTATTTTATCATTGAGAGAGTTAGAAATCCCTGATATGTTTTGTGTGGGCCCTCAATAGTTCATAATGTCTCAGACAAGAATAGCCCTTTTGAATTTTGCTCATAAAGTGACAAGATAGAATGTCTTGTAGGATTTTGACGTGAAATAACTAAATATGAAAAATCAAGAGTTTGTTTCTCTATATCAAAATGAGAGCACATAAAGGATAAAATTTTAAGAAGATTTATAAGATCTCAAGAGCCAACTAGAAACAATAATTGTGGATAAAGTGAAGACTCGAACACTTTATAAGTCTATTTTATAGTAAGAGTAGGCACTTATAGATGTATTTCCTCTTGATGGTGAGGCTATTGATAAATTAGGAACCCTATTGGATATTTTGGAAAAAAAATAAAGACTAGTTAAATATTCAACATAAACAAACTTGGGAAACTTAGTAGTTCACTGAGACTATTGAAGTTTACAAGATATTTTTAACTAGAGTTGGTGATGCGGTTCCCATCATTGATGGGGTTTTTATTAAGCTAACATGACCTACCAATTTTTTATAGTAAATATTTAAACATAATAACTTTAATGCCATCATTTGGTTGAGAGCATGATAACAATAAAGGATAGAGCTGAGCACACCAAAGTATTTCAAGATGTGGAGGCCCTAAAAATTTAAAAAAGTGTTCATCATCAAGAGTTAAACATTAGTTTTATATAGATTTGAGAATCGGTTTTGATAAAGGATACATCACTTAAATATATTCATAAGGATACTTCTACATCACTTAAGCATTTAACCATTTAAGTGTGTGACTTTCTATAATAACCCGAGGAGACTAAATGACTTAAGGAAAAAGTTGAAGAAGTGAAACATCAAGTTGAATAGATGGGACCTAAGTTTTTAAAAATAGAGGGACATGAACATAATACATAATCCAAGATGTACTATTTACTTAGTTTGGGTGATGTTGGGCCCTCAATTTTGAATCTATTTTGGCTAAGTAATTTTTTAAGACAACAATACAAAAGGAATTGTAGGCACGAGAGAGAGAGAGAGACATGGCACAGTGGACCATGACATGGAAGACCGTGGCATAGAATACCATGGTGAAAAATACCATGGAACTAAATAGTCAATCATGTGGGAAAAATAAACATGTAACATGTAGGAACTGAGAATATAGGACTTAAACAATAGAGAAATTATTGGGAAAAGGCACAGAAAGTGGAGACAGTTAGGGAACGACTCGCATGAATGTCAAAGAATAATATTAAAGCACAAATCCAACATAGGTTCATAAAAAGGTAAGTACATGTTGAGAAGGATAAAACATAAAAAAGAAAGCATATAGGGTTAATTAAGCCTAGGTCCTTGGGAATTTAATGTAACATCTTACCATGACTGATTATCATTAGTGGTCATTAGTGAGTCATCTTTTTTTAATTACTTATGTAATTAAATGGTTGGGGTAGACCCACATATAAATAAACATTAATTTTAATTTGTTTTGTTCTTTATCATTGTAATATTGAATATGACATATGAATGTAACGAGAGAAATCTTATGTGTTAATGAAATATTTATGTAATATGCACATCAATATATTGGAGTTATTACTATCTTATTCTTAGTTTATGCCAAGTTTATTTTTATTTGATTAGTTAAGTAGAAAATGAATAGTTAAGAGTTTGACATGGAACTAAGTATGAGTTTAGAACCAAGTGCATTTTCTAGTGCCCTATCTTAAGCAACTATATGAGTAGACCTTCACATGATAAAATCAATGGGAACATGTCTTAAGTTATGTGCTTCAGGTGAGCACATGAGAACCTTTTATTTCATGATGTGATATAATGATAGCTCATTATAACTCTTGTTATCTTATGCGTGAAACTAGAGAAAATACATGCTAGACCAAATGAAAATATCCCAACATAAGACTTGAAAAATTGGATGTATTAAGGATTCATTTACTCAAATTTTGATATGTTTGTGTAAAAAAAATACAAGATAAAATCAACTATATTAGGATATTAATAGAAATCAATATTGATTGGTTATAGTCTATATTATCTATGATGTAAAATACAGTTTTATTTGTTCAAACTATAAAAAAAACATGATAAATGACATAATATGGCCATATAAATCACTATTTTGGACTATTTATATCATGAAAGGGATAAATAAGATCCAAGAGGCTGAAAAGAGATAAATAATGAATGGATATAACACTAATAACATCAATAACATGTATAAGAAGTTGAATAATAACATGATGAAGCAATCAATAAGTTGTGTACAATAAATTTTCAATTTATTTTATTATTTGAATGTTTTTGTATTTTTTATAATATGTTTTGTAGTCAATTGTCATCCATTAAATTGTCCTCTTTAGGATCAAAATACTTAGAGTTATAAAAATTCAATGCATGTTCCTTTTCACCTTCAATATCCTGTTCATTATTACCATCATGTGGTATCTGAGTTATTCTTGCTTCATGTGAAAAAGTGATGCACTATTTATTATTATTCAATATGTATTTTATTTGTTGTAACCATGAGTGTCCCAGTGTAAATGGTACTCAATGTGTATGAGGCATAAACCAAACCTATATGTTGATAAATTTTTGTCCACAAGGTATTGGATATATGATATATCCAAGAGCTTCTTCCCAATCTACAATATGGTGTAATTCATTGGTATTGTGTCCTATTTGTTATAATCCTCTAACACTGTAAATAGTTTCTCTTTTAGTAGTATGAATGTGATTATGTTTCTGATAATCCCATTTAATCTATATTATAATAGATAAATACTCTTTTAAAAGACACTTTTTACATATCATAGATGTAGATGATGTCTTTTAAACTTATACAATTAGTGGTATTTGTTACTACTATATTAATCTAATAATACCCTCATGTCTGTTTCTTTTTTTATGTTTTCAATGCTCTTTATCATGTCCTATGATTCTATGGTAATAAAAATATGATTTTCATAATTTATTAAAAATAAGTGTTTTTGATTAGTTTATAGTAGTAGGTAATGTAATAAGATTTTTATCCAACAACATTTGAAACATTACTATGTGTGTATCTTGATTTTGTATTATTTGGAACAATGGTAAAATGGTTGTACCAAATATTTCCACATTATTCACTGAATTTGTAACAAATTCCATATAATATCTACTATTGTAACATTATTTTCATTATCATATTTAGGCATACCTAAAATATGTTTTCCCTTTGAATATGATTGATCTTTAGTAATAATGTTTTAATCATCATGATATACCCCTAGACCAATGGGTGTGAATAATGTATGATATAAATACTCATCTTATGAGTTTATTAATAGGCTACATAGTTGATCATCTATCATATTAACTATGTGACACCCTAATTCTACCACCCTAGTGTTATAGCCAATATACTATCATCAAATCTACCATTCACCCTAGTTCATTCTTATTTATCCTTAATTGTCCCTAATCCACCCTAATTTATCCCTAATCATGATTCTAATTTGGATCCTAATGTACTGGTCATGTGTAGTAGAGGTTTCCACTATGCCCAATTAGATGTAACTCGTGTTAATAAAAAAAAATTTAAGACATTTCATACAATCAAAAATATTAGACCAGATATGCTTCTTTAGAAATTAGTATGAAGGTGATCCAGACATCTTCATGGTGATGAGTCAATAAGTTGTAATCTCTTGAAATGGAAGGAAAAGTATTGGTTAATTTTTTTTGGAGTTAAAAACATATGGTTAGTGTCAAACTTATTTATTCATTACATATTTGATTTTATCTCCAAAAATAATACATGTTCAAAAATTTTGGCATGTGTTTTAGATGTTATATGTAAAATTTATTGCCTTTGGAAGTTAGAGGACTCTTGAATTAGAGTTGATCTCAGGAACTAATTACTTATCTTCAGAACTAGATTGTAGAACTCTACATCTAGTTGTAAGAGTCTAAAGCCACATAAATTCCAATTGTTGTAAACCTATTACTTCACTTTGGTTATTTGGATTAGCTTCTTGGTAGTTTCTAATGTTTAAATATCATTAATACATTTTTATGGAAGTAATTAAACATTAGAAACATAGTGAGGAGGGTAGAAGTTAGATTCAAATTTATTGTTACATGTTTGCATTTTTTTAATGTTATTTCATTTTTGCCTATCTATAGATGATTGGTTCATTTGTGTGGAACTTAATATAAGTTTTTGATAACTTTAGATAATCTTTGTGTATAAGTTTTGATAGAGTGGAAATGAATATTTTTTCCATTAATTTTATGTCTATTAGTAACTTGTACATTTCTTACATCACATAGTGGAAGGGGAGTGAAATTGCCTCACCTGGTAGAATTTTTATCACATTAGGATTATCTAGGATAAATCTTGTGTTTGTTTTGTCCTTTTATGATTCATATGTTTCATGTTTATGTGCATTAGTTTGTACATCTCACTATCAACACATGTTTATTTCATTTTTTACAATTTTAATAACCTAAAACAATCACACAACTAATTATTGTTAAGCTCTTAGATTAGAATTCATGTTGATGAGACTTAGTGGAATATACACCTAGTTTTCCAATTAGATTGGTATTAGAGATGGTTAAATTAGTCATTTATGTGTTCTTGACTACATTAAAAGTTTATTCTAGTCACTAGATCAATTAGTGCTAGTGGTCAAGGTGTCCTATTTCATTTTTAAGTAAATATTTCTAAATAAAAGTAGAAATAAGAGATAAAATTTATGGCCTATGCTAATGAAGAAGATGCCCAATTAACATAAGATTGAATTCAAAACCTTTAATAAGGAATATCTATCATTTATATTTCTATGAGAAAGATTGATTATTAGGGTTTCATTATGGTAATTATTTTGGAGAAGTTTGGTTTTTCCATGAAGACATTAAAATCAAACATAGAGGATGCTCGTGAGACCCATGAGAATAAGGAAGATCAAACCCATATCACTCAAGCTTAATAATTGTTCAAAGCTAAGGCAAAGATAAAAATTTAGACATATGATGGGGATATGAATGCAAAGAGCCTAGACCATGGGCTCGCCCAACTTTAGGTATATTTTAGTTTTCATCATATTAGTGAAATCCAATAGATTTATTTTGTAAGGTTAAAGTTAAAAATTCATGTTTTAAATTGTTTAAAACCTATATTAGTTATTTAGTTGTTAATAATATTTCTAATATTACTAAGTTTGATGATTTTAACATGTTTATCAAGAAGTAATTCTCTCTTTTTTACTCTTAGGAAGAGATGTCCATGTATTTGAAATATCTTATGCAATTTTAAGGACAAGTCATGAAGGGGTAAACCAATGATTTCCATAGCAACGTTGTCCAAATGGGTAAAGATGTAGTGGATTGTGACCTCTTGAAGATGTATGTGGGTGGAATCTATATCCATTTGAGGAGACCAGTCATATTGGGAAAGAATACAAATGTATATGAAGCTTGTTATTAGGCTCACTACTTTGATATGGACAAGAACAATGATCCATCTACCTCTCAAAATAGATCTAAAAAACAAGGCAACTCTAAGGAAAACGTAAATGGAAAGGTAATAAAAATGCTACTTCCATTTATAATAAGGATACTAAAATACATTGTGGTGAATCTAATGTTGATTGTAATTTTGAGGATAAATTTTGGAATATCCATCTAGAATTGCATCCATTCAAGAACAAAAAGAATAAAAATGTTGTGCCTTCTCTTAAAGTTGTGAATATTGGTTAAAAATGTAAGGTAGATGATACTTTGTGTTATGCCTTAGTCAATAGAGAGGTATAGTTGGTAGTATTAACACTTAAGAGAGTGAACTTTATAAGATTTTCTGTATTAATATTCAAATGAATAAAACAAAAGTGTATGATATTTTTGATACATGTTCACAATCAAATTTAATTAACAAGGAGTTAATAGACAAATTGGGTTTTTAGACTTATAATCATCTAAGCCCATATTATTTGTTTTTGGTAAATAAAGGTGTATACATCAAGGTGACTAAAAAATTAAAAGTTAAGTTTTGTATTAATGTAAATTTTATTGATGAAATTATAGTGGATGTTTTGCCTCTCGATGTGTATGGTGTAGTGTGTGGCATCCCTTACTTGTACATCCAGGATACAATCTCCATGAAGAGAGCCAACAAATACCATTTGGTAAATTATGGAAAGAGCTACATCATTTTGACCTATAAAGGTCATTATTAAATATCTTATGTATGTTCCTCTGAAACTAAGAATCTTATTAAAGTTGGTAAGAAGTTTAATTTTCTTCTTTTGAGAAATATTGAAGAAAAATAAGTAGTTGTACATAAGAATTCTTGTAGTATATTTACTAAAAAATCTCTAGAAGTGTATGGGAGAGAGAGTTTATAAATTAAAATAGTTTTTTCATGAGCCTAAGGGGTTAAAACTAACTAGGACTATTGAGCACAAAATCCATTTTCTATCCAATAGTCTATTTCTAAATCTTGGGTTATATAGGGAGTTTTAAAGGATGCCAATGAGGTAAAAGAAATGGTTACAGTCTTTGATTAATAAAACTGTAATATGTCCTTATTTCTCCTATTATTTTATTTCCTAGAATAGATGACAAATGGATAATTTATGCTGATTATAGATAATTTAAAATGATTATGATCAATAATAGGTACCCTCTTCCATGGATTCATGATTTTTTTGATTAACTTCAGCATGCCAAGTATTTAACTAAGGTATCAACAAGTATAGATTAAGGAAGAGAACATTTGGAAAATAACATTCAAAATAAGTTAGGGATTATTTAAATGACTAATTCTACCTTTTGGGTTATACAACACCAACTACCTTCATGTGGCTAATGAATGAGGTAATGAGGCCATTTATTGCTTCATTTTTTATTGCATATTTAGGTGATATTATTATTTTTAGTATAAATTTTGATGATCATATTGATCATATTAAACATATTTTACAAGTTTTGGAGGAGAAAATTTAAGTGTTTCATGAGAAGAGAAGTGATTTTTCTCAAAAATCACTTATCTTCTTGGGGCATGTGGTTGGATATGGGTAATTGAGAATTGATCAATAGAAGGTAGAGACCATCATGAATTGGCCAAGACCTTCCACTATGAATAGGAAAATTGTATTTTTAGGTATATTTCAATATTTGAGGAAGTTCATCAAGAACTGTTCTTCCATAGTTACACCTTTGAACAACATTATGATAGTTGGTAAGACTTTTACTTAGGGTAAGATGAAATAAAGTGTATTTTAGTTGTTTTAAACATAATATTATCCATACTCCAATTTTAGATTTGATTTACTTGTAGCTATACTTTGAGGTGGAAGCAAATGCTAGTCATTATGCTATGGGGTTGTCTTAATTCAAGAAGATAAGCTCGTATGCTACCATTATGATTTATTTCATGGTGTAATTTTGGATTATTTCATATATGGTAAAGAACTATATGCTCTTACTAAAATGGTCAAGAAATGGAAGCATTATCACATGGATAAGGAAACCATTACCCATATGGATTATCAACCTCTCCAATATTTAAAACCTCAAACTAAACTTCAACAAACTAGACACTTTAAGTGGATTGGCTTTTCACAACTATTTTACTTTGTTATCAAAAATAGGAAAGGTGTGACTTAAAAAATAACTGATATGTTATCAAGATATATTTTGATTTTAGCCATGGGAACCATAAATATTCTTAAGAATTTTATTATGAATCTTATGTAGATGGATATGAGCATGATGAAACTTTTGGGTAATTATTTCTTCAAGAAGGAAAGTTCAAAGGTGCAGGCTTTAATCCCAAGGAGGATTATTAACTTGAATATGGATTTTTAACAAGTTTGATAAATTTTGTGTTCCCAAAGAGGAAATATTTCATCTCATGAGATAGGCACATAATTCAAAAAAGTTAGGATATTTGGGTGTTACAAATATTATTGCACTTTTGAAAAGGTTTGTCAATTGGCCTATTATACAAGTAAATGTTTCCAAATATATAAGAGGATGCATAGTATGTATTAAAATAAATCCTAGTAACATGAATTTGGGTTTATATATGCCATTACCTATTTATTTTAGGCCATGGGAAATCATTCTAGGGATTTTATAGGTGGGTTGCCTCTGTTAAGGAAGGGTCATGAATATATCTTTATGGTTTTGGACTAGTTTATTAAGATGTTTATTATTTTTACTTATAAGAAGACCTTAAATGGTAGTGATGAAAGTGAGTTGGTTTTTGATAATGTGTTGGTTCAATCTGGTTTCCTTAGTTCTATTATTTTAGATCAAGGCTCAAGGATTCTTGGGAATTTTTGGGCCACATTTTAGGAGGAATTGGATACCAAGATAAAATGGTCTACAAATTTTCATCCATAAATCGATGGGAAAATTGAGGTTGTGAAAAAACCATTGGTATAGATTTTGAAATGGTATAATAGGAATCATCCTAAGACTTGGGATGAAAATTTAGTGTATATTCAACATTCCTACAATAAGGTTGTGTATTATTATACTAGTAAATATCCTCTTTAAACTTATTTTGGATACTTATCTCCATGTGTATTTAATATTTTTTTCAGATAACCATACAAAGTAAATAGGAAATTAGATCCAAATATCAACAAATTTTATAAATTCATTGAAAATATTAAGCTAATTCACCTCCAAATGTAAGATATGTTGAAGGAGTCTCATGTTAAGTACAAGGAGAGACATAATTAGCATAAGACTGAGCATTATCCCATTTTTGGTGATAAGTTATGGTTGTACTTGAGTAGATAAATCTCTAGATTAAGTTGAATAATCTTAATCCTCTTAAGTATGATCTATTTTAAATTTTGGAATAACTGGGAAAAATTGAATTTAGACTTATATGAAGATATATTCAATTTTCAATGTTGAGAACTTACATATTTTTGAACCTTCTATTTTAGATAATAAATATTAAGGATTGTTATTACCTTGCATTAATGGCCTCACTCGATAAATTTAGTTTCCATTGGATGAGGATGTTATTTTTTAGAAGAAGGAAAGTAAAATGTGAGCGAGAGTGCAAGAACATTGGCTAGTTGGGTTAAAGCATTATCTACCCAAAAAGGCCAAATGGTATTCCATATAAGATGTGGGGAATACATTTCCTCAATTACAACATTCCTAAATCTTATAGAGAATTAGAAGCCTCAAATTGAGGAGATATGATCTAAGTTTGGATCATAATGTACTAGTCATGTGTACAAGAGGTCTCCACTATTACCAATTAGATGTAGCTCATGTTCATAAGATAATTTTTAAGACATTTTATACACTCAAAAATATAAAACTAAACATTATTATTTTTCAAATCAGTATGAGGTTAATCTATACATCTATGTTTCAAGCTCGTGAAATGAAGGAAATATAATATTTTTTATTGTTTAG
This sequence comes from Torreya grandis, assembly GCA_037957365.1. Taxonomy (NCBI): domain Eukaryota; kingdom Viridiplantae; phylum Streptophyta; class Pinopsida; order Cupressales; family Taxaceae; genus Torreya; species Torreya grandis. Next base: position 163,873 of record JARHVA010005407.1, read on the forward strand.
GGAAAAAAATAGTGTTACTAAAAAAATTATCTTCTAGTTAAATATTTGAGTTCCTCTCAAAAATTTATACAAGTTCAGAAAAATGGAACTTGATTTTGAGGTCTATGCAAAAGTTACACCCTCCATAAGTTATAGGACTCTAGAACTAGAATTGTTCTCAGGAGATGACTATTGATCTCTGGAGCTATAATGTATAACTCTAGATCCAACTGTAACACTTAATAGCCACATAAATTTAAATGGTTTCAAAAAAATTAATTCACTTTAGTTTTTCATTTTAACTTCTTGGTGGGTTTTAAGTTTGACAGAGAAATAATATAGGTATGGAAAAGGTATAAAACATAGTGATAAGGATGGAAGTTATATTCACAATGTTTGTTGCAATTTTTATTCTTTGTTCATGTTATATCATTGTCACCTACTTGTACATGATTAGTTTAATTATGTGTAAGTGTAGAGAAGTGTATGACAAGTTCAAATCATCATTTTTTATAATTTTTAGACAAAATGGTAGTGAATATTTTGTAGAAAAATATAGACACCCTAATTCCCCCACCTTAGTGTCGTCAATAACCTACTATCATATTTTCCACCATTCACCCTAATTTATCCCTATTTATCTTTAATTATCCATAGATCACCATAATTTATCCTTACCATTCCTAATTAATAATTATTTCATCCACTAATCTTCCATAACATTTTAAAACACTAATTCAATCATCATTATAACCCTAATATTGTCATTCCATAACCATAATCATATCATCAACACATTCCTAGCCAAATCACATCACACCTCAACCCTAATCAATTAATCACACTATCATAATCATTTCATGACCTTACCCAATCCCAATAAAAACATCCTCTAGGTTAATCAACTAAATAATCACTATGATTTAGATGATTAGAGCTAATAATAAAATCCATGCATAACCAAAATAGAAAACAAAAACTAAATCAAAATAAATCAAATCGCCTAATCTCCAATCAAATTATGAAATCTCAAGTCAAAAATAAAATCAATCAAGACCATTTATCATAAAATTAAGTCCATAAATTCTCAACCTCCCTCACTTGATAATCTAGTCCCATTCATTTAATTATAATATTGACTCAATTCTGGCCATCAAATTCTAAACAAATTCAACCATCCATTTCCCCCATACAAAATCTACAAATTGAACCCTCATACATTTTAAACAAGATTCAAGAACCTATAGATACCATGTACATTATGTGAACAAGATAAAATATACTAAGGATGTCATTTCATTACTAGAATAAGCTATCAAAAACATCATATCATCTCATAATTTATCTAAGGAACATGTTACTAAAATTATTGCACCGATCCACTTGAACATCCACAATCATCATCAAGCATGATAAATTTGAAAAAACAAATAGGTATTCATGGTAAGTAGAGGTAGAATTATATCCTCTAAATCTCAATTAGAGGTCTTATTCTTAATTTAGATTATATATTTTATATTTTTTTAATTTTCTATGACATAGGTCTAAGTTTTGCATGATTAAATCCTTGGCACATTGAATGCAATAAACCCCAATTTATTTTACATTTACCCTTTGTTTTGAATATTTTTTTATCATTTTATTTAAATTTTAGTCCTATTAGGGTTAAAATTGAGTACAATTTATCATTTTAGGCTCAAAATATCATTTTCTAGACATTAGCATTTGCACCTTATGTAGTGATGTTTATGTCATCAAGAATAATGTATGTGTAACAAACATTAGCATCTTAATTTTTCATATCTAATATTATTTTTTGAGGATTTAGCATCTAAAACCTATAGTTTTTTGTCTACACTAATCTCTTTATTATCATGTGTGTCCTCTTTCATTCAATGTTTATGCCCTATAGTTGAGTGACTATGCCTTATCCTCCAGTGCTTGTGCCCTAAATTTATGTATCTAAACCATGTTGTTTAGTATCTACACCATATGTTTTTGAATTTGAATCCTCTAACATTCTTCATATGTTCCCTATAGTTTTTCATCTTCACCCTATATTTTTTTATTTGTGCCCTACATTTTAGCATATGAATCCTTTATCATTCAATATCTTCATTATGTAGTTCAACACACTATAGTTTAGTATTGGTGCCCTATATTTTTCCATATGTGCACTATGTTTTATCATCTGCACACTATGTTTTGGCATCTCTTTCCTCTATCCATCAACATATTTACCCTAATATTTGGTGTTTACAGTCTAATTAATAGTGACTATGAATTATGTTTTTATGTTTAAGTATTTTGTCTTTATAATGTGAAGGTACAACTATATGCCAAATACCTAATCTAATAAAAATAATAATATTTGTCTTATAGACTTACCCAATGAAGACTTGAAATCAAACCAACCTCACATTTTATCATTTTATTAATTAAAGAATTTTTTATTTTTTATTTTATTTGTCTTACAACTTTGTATGCTCTTTACTCATGTCATAAGGTAACCTTGGAAATTAAAAATTTATGGGTCATATGTCCCAATGAAAATTGTGTATGTGCTTTCCTTACACTGCAAGGTGATCTTTGAAACTAGAGAAAGGTTTGTGCCTTTTATTAGGTTCTAATAACCTATATTTAATCACAAAATGTTATACAAATTATTTTTATGAGAGCTATATTTTTTAGGGTCTTAAATGACTAATCAATGAACAAAAATGGACTTGGAGTCTTGTATTTAGGCCTAATCCACTTGGTTTATGGTATTAAGAATCAAAATTCTTACTTTTAAAATTTATAAACTAACATATATCATTGTTTTACACATTAAAAAATTTAATATACAAGTCTTAAACCTTTATTAATCCTAAAACACTTTAAAAACTAAATTGATCTATTAAGGCTTGTAGCCTTTCAATAGGTTTGTCACCTTCTCTTTACAAAAAAATGGATTATAATTATAATTTTAAGGACTCTTAGTGACTATTGAGGCTTATTTATACTTACACAATTCCATAAATCTCTCCAATACTCTTTGACATCTAGAAATTACAATAAAAGATCAAAACCTTTTCTATGAGCCATGTTTTAAGATCAAATTAGGTCTGTAGAAAACGTAGTCATGAATATGTTTTTATATATAGATTTTATGACCTAAAAATAATTGGGTTAGTTTAAATAAATTCTAGATAAACTACCTAATAACTTTCTTATAGTTTTGATGAATCTTTTGAAAGATATTCAACTTTTAGTGGGCTTAAACCCTTACCTACAAGACTATTGATAGTTGTTGGGTGAATATTTTATCAATCAGATAATTGATGAGCATAATAGGTCTGATCAACCATAACAAGGAAGATTGGTCAGCCTAGTGTGTAGGTTTACCACATCAAAAGGGGATAAATCTCTCCTCTCATCAAGGGGAGGTTCCCTATAAATATGAAGGGGCTATATACTATAAATATATGCAAAAAATAACACTCAAGGGTAGGGTATTACCATCTATCTCTATTTTTTTATAGATGATGCTCACATACAAAGGAGAAAAATAAGTGAAAACACTAAAGGCACTTTTGTTCTTTAAGAATTGATCTTATAGGAAACAACATGATTTCCTTTAGGTAGTGACAAGTAACTAGTAACAAAGGTACAGTAACTAGCAGAATGAAGTGTAGCACAAAGTCTCCACTTCAACTGCCCAAATAGTGAGATACGAATAAAAATGAGGGCACAAAGTCATCCCAAGGTCCTTTACACAAAAAATAGAAAATAGCTAAACACACTAAAGACAACTATAAGAAGTACAAAGTCTTCCCATAGTTGGCTTTAGGACACCTTCCTGATTATCTCCACAATTTTGCTTATTTCATCAAATGGACAAGAATACATTTAGAAGATAGAAATAAGAACAATCCCCTAAATGACACAAGCCATGACAGCACAAAGTCTGAAAGTAACTTGCTTTTTCATTCAAATAAGGAAATATGATTAACAACCTGAGCTCAAAGTCTTAGTGATAGCCTCTCAATTTTGGTAGAGTTTTGCTTCTTTTATCAAAAAATATCTCCCTTGCAAAAATAAGGGATTTACAATATATAGCAGCCTAGAAAAGACTGGCACTTTGTTCCATGGAGCACCCATGTTGCATTCAATGCTTTGAATGCGTCTTTAGTTCTATCAAAAAGAACCATGCTAGAACAGGGTGGCTGCCTTGACTATGGCATGTCATTTCATCTCAAATTCTTCTCCTAGGTCTGGATCTTCTAGTCTATCCCCTCTAATGTTTGCACAACTGTCCATTTTTTCTTTACTCTAAGGGAGACAAACGGGTGGCATCTTCAATGTTTAAGGGCTCAAATATCTATTTTGAGGACTATTCCACCTACTGGAATAACTACTACATAGATATTTCCCTCTTTGTCTCTCCCAAGTTTTGTCTTTTTCTAGAGTCTAAGTTCTCGAGGCTACGTTCCTAACTTTGCTAGCTCTTTCAGCTTCTCCTCTCGGTAGTTCTTCCTTTTGGCCTTGGCCTTTGAATGTATCTAGGTCCGCGCTTAAGCATATAAAGATCAATAGCTATTTCATTTCCATGAATTTGATGTCTTTAGGACCATCATCATTTCAAAGCCAATGGCTAGTTTGTTGCCCTGATTTTGATGACTGCGGGGATGTCGTTGGACTTCTGGGTCCCAACAGCTAGTTCATGATGTATAATTTTGACATTTGTGGGCTAGTCACCCTCCTTAGTTATTCCTTTGGCATTATTGTTTGATCCTTTCTGAAGGAGAGGAATCCCTTTGGGGTCTTGAGAAATGCCTATTTTGGTCGGTGAGAGCTCCTTGCAAGGGTACATGCCCTTCGGGGTTCTTCGGGGGAACTTTGGGCTTTTGATCCTTCAGGCTTCAATTCCTTCAGATAAAATGTTTGAAGGAATTCCTTCAGACATTTTGTCTAAAGGAAATGTTCCTTCATGTCTTTGCTACTTGCTTGGCCACTTTTCATCAGGCTTCATCCTTCGGTCGAGTTAATTCCTTCAAACAAAAGTCTAAAGGAATTCCTTCAGACTTTTTGTCTGAAGGAAATGCCTTAACAACTTTTCCATAGAAAATCCTTCCAAATTAATTCCTTTGTTTTTTCATATTTTGAAATGGTCCACTTGCTCCCCATCTGCCCTCCGAAAGGGTTGTCTGACCTCCAAGGTTACCTTTTTGAAAAGTTGAAAGGTTTGATTTGGTGGCTAAGTGCCCTTTGCAAGGGCACTTGTCAGGCTTTTAGAAGAATCCTTTGAACTTCCCGATTGAAATCACCTAAGTGTTGAGAACCTATTTCTTTACTACAAAGTCTGTAGAAACCAACCTATAGAGTCCGTACAAATGAGTTCGTAGATCTAGGGGAGTTTATAGAAATGAGAAACCAACCTACAGAGTCCATAGTTTTGGGTCCATAGAACTGGTAGAGTCTATAGAAACTAAGTCTATAGAGTCCATAGTTTTCAAGCCTTGAAGTCCATAGAAACTGAGTCCATAGATTTCTTCTTGCAAAATTCGTAGAATTGAGTCCGTAGTTTTCTCTAAGTTTTCTCTAACTTTGAAAGAGTCCATAGAAATCTAGCTTTCAGAGTCTATAGATTTCTTCTGAGTCCTCAGATTTGAGTCCGTGGATTTCCTTCCTGCAGAGTCTGTAGTTCCACCTATAGAGTCCATAGATTTGAGCCTGTAGAGTCCGTAGAATTCTGCCAGTAGGGTCCCTTAGCTGAAAAAGTTTGAAAAATAGAGAATTTTAAGGCTCATAACAATTTTTGAGAAGGGAAGAGAGAATTTTTGGCTTTTAGGACCAAAAATAGTTCATGTGTTGTCCCAAAAATGAGTGACAGACTTTGGGAACAACAACTGGCTCCAATTAGGGAACTTCCTTTAGTTAAAATTTTGGAACAACTAAGGGAAGTAGAGACTAGAATCTCTAGTGTCTTTAAGTATGCCATTGGGCTATGGATTCATGCTAACCAACAATAAATCAAGGCACCAAAAATGAAAATGAAAAGGAAAAACACAAAAGAGAACTAAAGACTATACAAATATACATATGTACAGATGATCTAATCTGATACTTCAGGAGTTGAAGTGTTTTAGATGCTACCCATTGTGAGGTAGAAAAAAGAGTGTGCCATCATGATAATTCGATAGGAAACTATTTTCACCATTGAGATCATGGATAGTGAACGGGCCTCTCCATAGGGAATCAAATTTCCCATGCATTCCCTTTGGTTCCCTTCTCTTGTCCCATAAAAGGACTTGATCTCCAATCTGGAAATCTTGGGTTTTTGCTTTTTGATCAAATAGATTCTTCACTAGACTTTGGTGCGCAACAATTCAGTCCACAACCATAGTTCGCTACTCATTCAGCTCAATCAAGCACATGATCCTTTTGTCAATGGAGCTTTCATACGTTTGATCTTCGACCGCCTTTGCCAATTTTAGTGTTGGCAATTCTAGGGTGATCGGTATCTCTGCATTGAGACCATACAAATGTTAGAAAGGTGACTTACCTATCACCCTCTTGGGTGTAATTCTATCTACCCATAAAGCATCAACCAATGCTCTATGCCATTTTCATTAGTTGTCATCCACCATCTTCCTGATGATTGTCACTAGGTTCTTATTGCTTGATTTAGCTTGGCCATTCCCTTGTGGGAAATAATCAGAGGAGTTAGAGAGGGTAATCCCATACTAAAAACAAAACTGAGTGATCTCATGAGAAGAGAAATAGGTAGCATTGTCCATCACAATCTTGGTTGGGACCCCAAACTTGGAAATGATGTTCTCCTTAAGGAAATTGCATACTACTTCTGAAGTAGCATGCTTGGTTGGAATTGCTTCCACCCATTTGGTGAAGTAATTTATGGCTGTGAGGACATAATCATGTCTAGCACTTAAAGATAGGTTTACAGCACCAATGAAATTGATTCCTCATTGCTGAAATGACTCTTTTATGACTACTGGCTTCAGAGGTAGAGCATTTAGCTTGGGTATTCCCATGAATTGTTGGCATAGTTCACACCTTCATACCCATTTGTATGCATCCTAAAATAGAGTAGGCCAGTAATACCTGCATCTAAGAATCTTGTGGGTATTTACAAGAGAAAAAAAATGTCCTCCACAGGCCAGATTGTGGAAAGATCTCAAAAGGTGGTTCTACTACTCTTTATCCATGCAACGAAGGACCACTCCATCAAGGCTCCTCTTGTACAGGCCATTTTCCTAGAGGACAAAATTGGCAGCTTTCAGTTTGACATTCCTCCTTTCTTTACGAGATAGCTGGGTAGGACACTCATCATAAGTAAGGAAATGAGAAATATTTGAATACCACTCATTCGTGGTGGAGACAAAGAGATTGTTGGCATGCCTTCTACATCCTTTTCTTCATACCCCACTTCTTTAGGTCTGTTGTCAACAATCAATTGACAAAGGCCCTTTCCCTACACAAGCTTTGTTGGTTTGATGATCAGATCAAACTCTTGGATTTTATCAATCTAATTCCCTCTTTTGGTTCCAAAATCTTGTTGAGTTAATATGGATTTAACTGTGGTATCAGGAACCAGAGTAGTAACTTGTGAATTGAGGATGTATAAATAGAAATTCTTTACTGCCTTGACCACTGCATAAGCATGCTTCTCTATGTTTGAGTAATTTAGCTCATGAGATTTGAGAGGATATCTCATGAAGGAAATGAGATATTCTACACCTTCTTTGTTTTGCTAAACTAGAATGGCTGAAAGTGTGTGTTCAGAAGCATAACTATACATGATGAAATACATGGTATAATATGGATAAACTAGAATTGGGGCATGGGTAATAGTTGTCTTAATGTCCCAGAATGATAATTTGTCTTATTTAGTCTAGTTAAAGGTGGCATTTCCTTTCATCATATCCACAATATGATGAGTCTTCTCAGTGAACTCAAGGATGAACCTTCATAAAAAATTCACTTTTTCAAAGAAAGAGTGAACTATAGTCTTACTCGTGGGTAGAGTAAGCTCCTGGATGGACTTGACTCTTTCTGAGTCAATCTTTATGCCTTCTCTAGATACAATGTGTCCAAGAAGCTTTCCTTCTATCACTCCAAAGATAGAATTCTTGGGGTTTAAAGAAATGTCATTCTGGTGGCAGTGTTCCAGAACTTGTTGTAAATGGTGCACATGGTCAGGGCAATGCTTGGAAAAGATAGTCAAGTCATCAAGGTATACTACAATGAACTTACCCATTTTGTCTTTGAAAGTAAGGTCCATTTCTCTCTAGAAAGTGGCACCAACATTTATCAGGACAAATGAAATTCTTTGATATGCAAAGGTGCCCCAAGACATGGTGAAGGCAGTCTTGTGCTGGTCTGGTTCACCAACTTTTACTTGATTGTATCTTAAGAAGCCATCTAACATTAATAACATCTCAAAATCGGTTATTGTATAAAGCACTTGATCCATGATGGGAAAAGGATAGTTATCCTTTAAGGATGATTGATTCAAATTCTTGAAGTCCACGCAGAGGCAAATTTCATCATTCTTATTCCTCATTGGTACTATATTGGCAATTCATGTGGAATGATGGATTAGAAAAATTATCCTGACATTCAGCATTTTTTGTATTTTAGATAGAATAATACCTGATATCTTCAAATTGTACTACCTAGATTTTTGTTTGTAAGGCATCAAATCATCCTTGAGAGGACTTTCATGGAAAATTTCTTCAAGTCTAAGTGACTTTAGATCATCATAGGAGTATGCTAGGACATCCATGTACTAGCTGAATAGAGAAGTGAACTTGAAATTTTCTTCCTGAGTGCAACACTTCTCAATGTTCACCATCTTGGGATTTTCCTTGGTACCCAAATTTACTTGATCAAATTGCTGAGAAGAACTTGAATCATTTATTGTTGTTTGACGAACCTGTCATGCTTTTCAAACAACTTCTCAAGGGAAACCAATCCTTTGGGAATTTTATTCCCTTTTAGTTGGAAGAATTCTTCACCTATGTCTAAATTTGATTCAGGGGCTAGTTCACTACATTCAAAGTGGAGCTTTTCGAAGCTACCCCTTTGTTCTAAAAAGGCAATGATTTGATTGTCATTTTTAAACACTTTCCAATGATTGGCATTGTCAGGTACACTTGGTCAAAAGACTAGTTCTATAGTGTACTTGTCTCCCTTGAAATCAGGGTGAGGAACCAAAAAGTTGCTAAAATAGCCAAAGCATCCACTCTGTCATTGAATTCCCTGGGAACTATAGAGATACTGAAAGCATCAAAGTTTTTAGTTTAGTCCTAAACAAGATTGTGGTAGTGACACAATCTTTCATTTTTGGTTTGGTACAAGTTTCTCACTTGATAAACCACCAGCTCAGCATCTCCTTTAGCATGAAGGAGCTTGATGCCCCTATCTTTAGAGGCCTTAAATCCAAGTAGAAGAGATTCGTATTTAGAAGTATTATTAGTATTACTAAACTATAATTTGTATGATGAAGGAAAAATATCTCCTTGAGGAGATATCAACACAATATTGGCTCCTAAACTAGTAGAGGAATAACTACCATCAAATTCCAGCATCCATACCTCATTTGAAACTAATTTTTCCTTGCATTTCTCCTTGCTTGGAAGGGGGGGTTCTTTTGTGTTTGCACTATGCTCTCTCATATCTTTTGTTATTCTATCTTAAACAATTTTTATACTGTCATTTTCATAAGTTTCCTCAGCTAAAACATGAATATCCTTGGTGGTCAATAAATAATTACCCATGCGTGAAGACTCAAATAGAATTTGAGCTTCAGGTGCTGAAGTTTTAGAGACCACATACTTTTCTTCCTTCTCAAGAAGCAATCTCTACATAACACCTTTGACTAGGATCCTTGCTTTAGACAAGTCCATTCCTAACTCACCACCAATGTCCTTACAAAAATTTCACCCAAGAAGAATGCCATATGAGGCTGGGACGTCAGCTACTAGGACTGCCATTTTGATTCTCTTTTCTGGGAATGCTGCAAATGCAAATTGGGCATCCTTGATTTGTCCCAGTAGTGGCACTTGTTTTTTCTCCATGAAGAAACATCTCCCAAATGTCTTGGTCAATGTGAGACCAAGGGATTCAGCTACTTTGGTAGGCATGACATTATCTGATGCACTTGAGTCTATGATGCAATTGTTTAGTTGATGTCCATTTATCAGTAGGGAGATGTAAAATGGTTTAGACCTTTCAAGAGCAATAGGAGTAGTAATGACAAGGTTATTCTGGGTGGATGTGGGAGTGACCTTTAGAATAGTTGGTCCTACAGGGATAGTTTTATTTCTCACACATTCCACTAACTTATCCAACTGCTTAGGGTTGGATTGTAAAAATTCAAATTCAGACATTTGGATCTTAGTTTTCTTGACATGGTCAATTATGTCAAATGTCTGAAATGAACTATGAAGAGGGGAGGGTAGTTCATCCTTTTGATTTTTAGGAGGGGGAGGACTGATCTACAAATTTGAATTAGAAGGTGTAGGCAAGTTTGGAGCACTTACTTTTTTAGCAATCACTGGGTCCTTTGGCTAGAAAGGCAGAGTGGTTCCCCGCTTAGCAATTGAAATTACACACTGAGATTGCTCCTCTATCTTTTATTTATTAGTTAATTGGGCTGGCTAATTTTTAAACCCTGTGAATATAGCATATGATCCCTCAACTACTTTACCTTCACTTTTGGGTTCATCTTGATAATTCAGGAAACCAATGTTAGAGTCACCAGCTAATTCTTCTTCTCCTTTTGTGAAGAGATTAGCATCATCTTATTGATTTAATTTAGGCTAGAAGGAGAAATTTGATTCTAATTCAAGGTATCCCACTGATGAATTGGTTATAGGTGCTTCAATGGCTAGTTTCCCCTGAGTGGGAGGAAGGTGGTTTGGCTGCCCTTGATTCCTGGCAGCATTGCCTTGGTATGCCTGATTAGGGAATGTCCTCCTTGGTATATCTCTATACGAAGGAGCAGATGACATCCCTTGGGCCATTTTCTTTCTAAGAGCGAGTAACTCATTAGCCAATTTTTGCACCATTGGATCAGTGGTGCCTATAGGTGAGTATTCTGAAGATGAAGAGGGTTTACCTTTGTTAGGATCTCTCCTTATCTTTCTTTCCAAGATAAGGTCATCTTCCACTTCAGTAGCCAAGTCTTGAGTAGTAGCAAGGTCTATGTGGCCAGCACATCTCAGTAGAAAACTCACTTCAGGTAGCTATGAGTTGATGAAGAAACATTTAAGGTTCTCAAGTGTTGGCTAAGAAATGATAGGAATTTGATTCCTCAGCTTGTCAAACTTGACAATGAAATCCCTCATAGGTTCATGAGGTTCTTTCTTCATCTATGTGAGCCGGGCTAACAAGGCATGTGCATCTTCTATAGGCTTAACCTTGATTTGAATTTAGCTTTAAGAGTGTTCCAATCAGTTACTGATCAAGCCTACAGATGGTAGAACTAGTCTATAGTAGTGCCTTGTAGTGTTTCCACAAACAGCTTGACTGCCACATCCTCAAATTCCATGCCTATCATGCCACAGGTTATGTTGAAGCCTAAAATGTGTTCATTAGGGTGAAATCTCCCATCACCAAAGAATTTGGGGAAATTCTTCCTTAAACTACGTAGAAGCTCATGTAGAGGTGAAGTTACATTAAGTGGGCCAAAAGAGTTACCCTAGGGACCTTGAACTGCTATTATTGGATTATGGAAAGCAGGGATAAAAAATTTGGGTGGAGTATGTATAGGTAAAACTCTAGTGACAATAGAAAAAGAAGCTCTACCTTATATTGGTGACCTGGTACAGATGGGAGGAACACTCCTAGATCGTTGAACTTGAGGTTATGGAGGAAACAAATCAAAATTTTCTTGCTGCACCAACTCAAAAACTAGGTCAACAACACCTTGGGTTCTCTGACTTCTGGTATAACATGGAGTTGTCAGATTTTAGGATAAAAATGAGAAATAATTGGCCTTGCTTTAGCTTGCTTGAGGCTTCAAACTACTTTTGCTTCCCCAATGGCTCTCGTTTGCAGACCAAATTATATAATGGAAATAGATAAGGCTACAAATGGATAATGGGTAAGATCTAGATGAGAGCCACTAGAGTATATAATGAATAAGGATAGGAATTGCTTGTTCGAATCCCCAATGGAGTCACCAAAAAAATATCGGGTGAATATTTTGTCAATCAACTAAATGATGAGCAAAATAGGTCTGATCAACCATAGCAAGGAAGATTGGTCAGCCTAGTGTGCAGGTTTACCACATCAAAAGGGGACAAATCTCTCCTCACATCAAGGGGAGGTTCCCCATAAATATGAAGGGGATATACACTATAAATATATGTATAAAATAACACATAGGGGTAGGGTATCACCATCCATCTCTCTTTTTTTAGAGATGATGATCACAGACAAAGGAAAAAGCTAGGTGAAAACATTAAAGGCACTTCTCTTCTTTCAGAAGTGATCTTATAGGAAATAACAAGGTTTCTTTTAGGTAGTGACAAGTAACTGGTAACAAATGTATATTAACCAATAGAATGAAGTGTAGCACAAAATCTCCACTTCAACTACCCAAAGAGTGAGATACGAAGAACAATGAGGGCACAAAGTCATCCCAAGGTCCTTTACACAGAAAACAAAAAATAGCTAAACACACTAAAGACAACTGTAGGCAACACAAAGTCTTCCCATAGTTGGCTTTAGGACACCTTCCTGATTATCTCCACAAATTCTACTTATTTCATCAAATGGACAAGAACACATTTAGAAGATAGACATAGGAACAATCCCCTAAATGACACAAGCCATGACAGCACAAAGTCTAAAAGTAACTTGCTTTCTCATTCAAATAAGGAAATATGATTAACAACCTGAGCTCAAAGTCTCAGTGATAGCCTCTCAATTTTCATAGAGTTTTGCTTCTTTTATCAAAAATATCTCCCTTATAAAAAGAAGGGATTTAAAATATATAACAACCTAAAAAATATTGGCTCTTTGTTTCATGGAGTGACTCATGTTGCATTTAATGCTTTGAATGCGTCTTCAGTTATGTCCAAAAGAACCATGATGGAATAGGGTGGCTACCTTGACTATGGCATGTCATTTCATCTCAAATGTCTTCTCCTAGGTCTAGATCATTTGGTTTGTCCCCTCTGATGTCTGTGTAGCTTTCCATTTTGTCTTTACTCCAAGGGAGACAAATAGGTGGCATCTTTAATGTTTAAGGGCTCAAATATCTATTTTGAGGACTGTTCCACCTACTGGAATAACTACTGCATAGATATTTCCCTCTTTGTCTCTCTCAAGTTTTGTCTTTTTCTAGAATTTGAGCTCTCAAGGCTACATTCCCAACTTTGCTGGCTCTTTCAACTTCTCCTCTCGGTGGTTCTTCCTTTTGGCCTTGGCCTTTAAATGTATCTGGGTCCATGCTTAAGCCTGCAAAGATCAATGGCTATTTCATTGCCATGAATTTGACATCTTTGGGCCTATCATTATTTGAAAGCCAATGACTAGTTTGTTTCCCTAATTTTTATGGCTGTGGGGATGTCGTCAGACTTCTGGGTCCCAATGGATAGTTCACGATGTTTAATTTTGACGTCTACGGGCCTATCACCCTCTTTGGTTATTCCTTCAGCATTTTTGTTTGATCCTTCCCAAAAGAGAGTAATCCCTTTGGGGTCTTGATAAATGCCTATTTTGGTCAGTGAGAGCTCCTCGCAAGGGTACATGCCCTTCGGGGTGCTTTGGGGGAAATTTAGGCTTTTGATCCTTCAGGCTTCTTTGGGCTTCAATTCCTTCAAACAAAATGTCTGAAGGAATTCCTTTGGACATTTTTTTTGAAGGAAATGTTCCTTCGTGTCTTTCTCACTTGCTTTGGCCGCTTTCCATCAGGCTTCATCCTTCGGTCGGGTTAATTCCTTTGAACAAAAGTCTGAAGGAATTCCTTCAGACCTTTTATTTGAAGGAAATGCCTTAACAACTTTGCCATGAAAAATCCTTCTGAAGGAATTCCTTTGTTCGTTCAGCTTTTGAAATGGTCCACCTACTCCTCGCCTACCCTCCAAAAGCACTGTTTGACCTCTAAGGTTACCTTTGAGAAAAGTTTCAAGGGTCGATTTGGTAGCTAAGTGCCCTCTACAAGGGCACTTGTTAGGCTTTCAAAAGACTCCTTTGAACTTCCTGATTGAAATCACCTAAGTGTTGATAACTTATTTCTTTTCTATAGAGTTTGTATAAACCAACCTGTAGAGTCTATAGAAATGAGTTCATAGATCTAGGGGAGTCTATAGAAATGAGAAACCAACCTATAGAGTCCATAATTTTGGGTTCGTAGAACTGGCAGAGTGTGTAAAAACTAAGTCTGTAGAGTCCTTAGTTTTCAAGCCTTGAAGTCTGTAGAAACTGAGTCCGTAGATTTATTCCTCCAGAGTCTATAGAACTAAGTCCATAGTTTTCTCTAAGTTTTCTCTAACTTTGAAAGATTCCATAGAAATCTAGCTTGTGGAGTCCATATATTTCTTCCACTGAAGTCTGTGGAATCCTTCTTGTAGAGTCATAGATTTGAGTCCGTGGATTTCCTTCTTGCAGAGTTCGTAGTTCCACCTACAGAGTCCATAGATTTGAGCCTGCAGAGTCCGTAGAATTCTGCCTGTAGGGTCCCTTAGCTAATTTTTTTGAAAAATAGAGAATTTGAAGGCTCATAACAATTTTTGAGAAGGGAAGAGAGAATTTTTGGCTTGTAGGACCAAAAATAGTTCATGTGTCATCCCAAAAATGAGTGACAGACTTTGGGAACAACAATAGTGTTTTGGGAATAACTTTTTATATAGACATAAAAACAATTTAAAATAGTTTTAAAACCTCATAAATATATCCATACATATATCCTCAAAATTTCATGAATTTTTAAGGGTTAAGTCTCAAGTTATAGTGATTTTTTACATCAAACCCTAGTTGGCCTATACATACGCTTAGAGCACTCAAAAATGGATAACTTGAGTTTTATGACAAGTTTTTTAGATATAAAATTTTAAAAAATTATTACCCGCCATTATCCTCCTCTATCAAATAATTTAGTTCTTTGAAAAAACATAAAACATGATAAAATAACACTTTCTTAGACTATAAAATGACTTTTCAAAATTGCAAGAAATATGTAGTGTCTTTCCAAACCTGTAACATGCTAAATACCTTCCAAAGCAATGATAGGATTTAAAAATCAATGAAAACATTAACTTAAATGGAATAAATTATCTCAAAAAAACAATCTTTATATTGATTTTTGAATGTAAACATTACATAGTCCTATTCACACCCTTGTCTTTTCAAAATTCTTCTTCAAAATATTAGTAATTATTGACCTCTCATTCATTTATTAGAGTTCTCCATATCTTCTCCACCTTATTATCTTGAATGAAAAACATATCATTTCATTTATCTATCTATTCTATCACCTTCTCCTTAAATAACATTTAGTTCCATTTCCTTCTCCCACAGAAATTTATCTTGACAACTTATTTAGTTAAGTTTAAATTTGCTAATTATGAGTTTAAGTTTATAAGACACTTAATAACATGACCTTAACTTTAAATTTTGGAAATGTGAGCTCAAGTAAAGGAAGTAACCAAAATGTAAGCCCAACTGAAACAAAGGAACAGAAACGAATGGAAACGGAGGACTATATTGAAGAAGTTGGAAGCAGTCCTAAAAAGAACACAGAAGATTGGAGTGACAAAAGGTAGAATGATGAAAGGTACCCACCTACTAGATTGGCCAATTGCAAAGCTGATGCTACTCTTCAATTCGATTTATGGACGTATAAGGAGATAATGGAAATCAAGAGGAAAATGGAAATAATGGAGGGTAAACAGGAGGCAGTTTGGAACAAAATCAATAACATGGAAAAGCAGATGAGGGATATTCCCATAAAACTCAAAGATTATGAGAACAACCTAAGGGAACTCATAAAGGAAAGCAGAACAAAGATGGAGGAGTTAACCTCTAGCATTTGTGTTGCTACTGTAAACATTGGAAAAAGAGCAAATGAGGGCATCAAAACTTTGGAGGGGCCTAGCAAGAGAACTAGACAAAGCTCAAGAAAGAAAGCAATGCAAGAGGGATCTATGCAGGCAACTGCTGCCATCTAGGACACTATTTTGAAAGGTAAAGAAGCAGTGAAGATGATATTGGAACCAGAAGAATAGTTCTTGGTTATTTTAGTTGGTTCTGCTAGTTGGTTGTGATTTCTGGGCTTGGTACCTGGTTTTTTAAACTCTTTTTACTTTGGAGTTTCCAGGTCTCTGTAAAACCTGGGGTCTATCTTTGGTTTTTTGTTTGTTAGCTTCAGGGCTTTGTAACTTGGTTTTGTTACTTCAGTGAAGTAGGTTTTAGGCTTGCCTTTGGACGTTACTGTTTTATCTTTCTCCTTTTGTTCAGGGTTTCGGGGTCCCTTCAAAACCCATTTTTACCTTAATCTAAAACATGACCTTAAACCCTTGTGACCTTTTACATGTATAATTATGACTTAACAAATCACTTAAGATATATTAAGGGATTTAGAAATGTTTACAACAAGTTTGAATTTATAAATACTATTTTGGTGGGAAAGTCCTTTTGATAGTATAGACACTAAGATTTTGAACATCTACTAACTTGAACACATCCTAATGGGTATAACTTTACCTAAAATCATATTGACTATGTTTTGGGCATTACATTATATTAAAAAAATTTAAAAAAACTTTAAATCAGTTTCAAAACCTATTTAACATCTCCATGCATCTATCCTCAAAATTTCATGAATTTTGAAGGATTAAATCTCAAGTTATAGTGATTTTTGTACATCAAACCCTAGGTGGCTTGTACATAGATTGAGAGTACTCAAAACTGAATAACTTGAGTTTTTTATGACCTATTTTTTTAGATATTGAAAATTTGAAAAGTATTCCCCACCATTATCATCCTTTTTTAATTAATTTGGTTCTTGAAAAATCATAAAACATGATAAAATAACACTTTTTTGGATTCTAAAATGACTTTTCTATATTGCAGGAAATCTGTAGTATTTTTTCAAACCTACAACATGTTAAAATACCTTCCAAAATGACAATATTTCAAAAACTATTAAAAAAAATCACTTACATATGCTATACACTTGGAATGGAAGAAATGACCTCACAAAAATGATTTTTCTATTGATTTTTGAATGTAAACTTTACATAATCCTATTCATAGCCCTATCTTTTCAAAATTCTTCTTATTCAATTTCTTGGTACTTATTGACCTCTCATTCATTTATTATATTCATCCCTATCTTCTCCACCTTCCTATCTTGAAAAAAAATCATCCCCTTTCATGTATCTACCTACTTTATCACCTTATCCTTGTATATTATTTAGATTCATTGCTTTCTCCTATGAAGACATTTATCTTGACAACCTACTTAGTTAAATTTTAACATGATAATTATGAGTTTAATTTTATAAGACACTTAGGAACATGACCTTAGACCCTTGTGACATTTTACATGTATAATTATGACTTTAAAAATAACTTAGGAGATATGAAGGGATTCACAAACATTTAAAACAAGTTTAAATTTTCAAATACTGATTTTGGCAAGAAATTCCTTTTGAGAGTATAGAGACTAGAATTTTAAACATCTATTGAATTGAATGCATCCTAATGGACCCTACAAGACCTTATAAGACTACACTCAACCAAATTTGACTAAAAGTCACAAAAGTAGACTTCTATACATATGTACCTACATCAGACTCCCTAACTTCAATTTTTTCATGAGCTCTTACTCCTAAGATCTTGCTCTAACTATTACATCAATAATGTTCTTTTTTTCACTTATTCAACTAAATTATAATAGAGGTGAATATGTTCACCTGAACCACACTTGTGTTTCTTCTTGGATATCTTCTTAATTTCCATACATAACCATGAAATAGTTATTTTAAGAGAATCACTCATTGCATCATGCCTTTGAGGCATCTCTAATTCTTCTTCACTATTAGCATGCTATCCATGATTCCCTCTCACATCATAATCTCTCCACTAGGTTTAATTTTCTTCATATATAACTTTGATTTTAACTTTACTACATAACTAATCCTCATTCTCAATTTCAACCACCTCTTCATCCAATACTTCCACCTAGAACTTATGTAATTTATCTTAAATGTTCAATTTACTTTCTTGTAGCACTTCTTGATTGTTATCTTTTTTCCATTATATTTAGCAACTTCTTTATGCAAACATATCTCTTTTTCCATATCTATTTTTTTTCTTCATGGACTATTCATAACTATTTTCTTTCCTATTACATTCCAAGGCAATTATTTTTAATAAACTATCATCTGACAACTCATCCTCTACTATATTTAAGAACTCATTGTAATCACCTAAAAGTGTTAATTGGATTATAAGAGTGTCACTTGAGTTACCCTATCCCTAGGATAGTTATATACCCATTATAGAGCATTATATTTACATTTCCAATCATTCAATAGACCCTAGTCACCTATATCTAGTCAAAACACATTCCTAGAACTACCATCCCTCATCCCAATCCAAATTGCTTAGCAATATATAGAGAGGATATTAGCACCACATTTGGGAAACTATAGCCACATGATGTGAGTGTCCCCAACTAGGCACTACTGTCCTTAGCCTCAACTATTCACAACAAATACTTTTTAAAATGTGTGCCCATCATAAGGTTGGCCTAAGCTAGTTTTATTATCTACACAAGAAATATAACCCTATAAATACAAGTATATTCCACCTATATTGACTGCATTGACTAAATTTAAAATAGATGAAAAATCTATTCAAATCAAAGACAAATTTGTTCAAAATCATGGTACTTTATCCCTATTGTATCATATTTTTTACATACTACCATCTATATCAGCCCTTACTCTAGTTTTCAATCATTTCAAAGATCAAGCATATTCAAGGTATCTAAGGCCACTCTTATTCTAGCATTCACTTGCACATACATCAATCACTAGGTGGGGGAACTACATCAGACTTGATCATTCTTTTGAGTATTGGTATGTAGGCAACTCTCTACACATCAAGGTGTTGAGGATGTCAAGTATATCCTACTAACACACACTTAATTCTTGTTCATATCATACTTGTAAAGATAATTACGGTTTGCACATCAAATTAAGCTTTCCAAGTATAATACATAAATACAGGTTTTGGTCACCCAAGAACATAACATATAGACATAGGCATTGGTGCTCCTTGAAAATAAGAACAATCATGTAAAGGGGACATTAGTACCACATCTAGGACACTGCACATAGATGGTGCTACTATATAAAATATATGTTACTATCAAAATTAGGTGCTATTATCCAATGAATAGATGAATATTTGAATCCTATTGATGACACATAAAACTACTTAGATCTTAAATTCTAGAACTTAGATCATCTATGATAGTCAATTTTCAACTAAGTTTCTATTTATCCCAATTTATTATATTATTAGAAATTCAAAATAAGTCAAAGGCCATATCAAATTAGTAGCTTAATTATTGTAATTTATTTAACTGATTTATGCATCTCATCCCTTTAAGAAAACTATGTAATTACACTTGTAAACCCATAAAAGGTTAAATCATTTGGTGAACCCAACTTACTTAGAATATTGCATCAAACCCTAACTTGAATTCATCCAAATTTTATGGAATAATTTTAGGTTTGAGTATTTCTGATTTCTTGATTTTATTTATACAACCTAGCTAATTAAAATCAATTTTACATTAGGGCTTTAGCTTATTTTACATCTAATTTAAATTGTTAAAAAAGAAACCCTAGATTCCAAAAACCCTAACCATAGACACACTTAGGGTTTGTATCCTTTTCTATTTATACTCAGATTTTAGATCCATACAACTTCTAATTTATATTCATATAATCATGATCATAATGATAGAAAAATTAAAATAGTTTTTGTTGCAAAGTTGCATACTTCTCTTTAATTCAGAATGAACTAAGAAAAGACATCAGTTCATGTATAGATGATGCTTACTATCAAATGAAATATTTATCATGTTATATTTCTTCTATGTGCAAAATAATTAAGACATTATTTTTTAATCACATAGACATATGCATACATGATGTTTTTAATCAACTAAAATATCATTCATGTTGTCTTCTTTTCATAGCATGTTATCTCTCTTATATGTACAAAATAATTAAGAAATTATTATTTAATCACATATACATGTGCATACCTAATTTTTAAAATTAACTAAAATATTTTTCATGTTGCATTCTTTCCATAGCATGTTATATTTCTTCTATGTGCAAAATAATTAAGAAATTATTCTTTAATCACATAGACATATACATACATGATATTTCAAATCAGCTAAATTTTTTACGTTGCTTTATTTATATAGCATTTTATCTTTCTCCTATTTGGAATTCCATTAACAAGAAAACTCATACACACATAGAGGATCTAGTACATAATCTAACAACTATGTTTCATGTTTGTGTCATATCTTATGCACAAGAAAAAATATCCTTCTCCTCATCTCCAGAGGATGATATCTAATTTCCATCTTACCAGGTCCATACTATCATTCCTCCATGAGATAAAGCATCATATGCAAATGTCAATATTCCACATACTTAGCCTATGCATACCTCTTTCCTATAGGGTGTGTGCCTACATGTTCAAACAAAAACAACTAGAATTTGCACTTGTGAAACTATATATGATCAAATTATCAATATTAACAAGATAATAATAGGTTTCCAAAATGAAAATCAACTACTACATGTAAATATTACAACATTGGAAAAATATTTTACAAGATAAATGCCTCTAGGGAACAATAGTGTAAATCATGTTTATACATCTTCAACTAGTCAATTTGTGGTAAACAATGTTACATATTAGAACATGAAATCACAACAAAGTACATCTAAAACTAGTGATTCAAAAATCATTCAAATGTCAAATAAGATTTACAGTGAGATACTAAGGCAAATGATTAAAACTAAGTTGATTAACCTACCTCCTCTACACCCAATGAGAAGATCCAAATATTTTTTGCATATTATAGAATGCATGGGAACCACACTAATTCATGTTTAGCACTAAAAAGGAAAATAAAATAGATAATTTACGTAGATGACTCACATAGTGACACATCATCCACACAAAATACAATGTAACATATACCAATTCATAAAGGGTCGAATTCATAAACAGTACAAAAATGGTTACCAATGCATAACTCAAAACAATAAAAGGTTCTAAAAGCACAATCACATCAATAAATAGTAAAACAAGCATAGATAAATCAAGCACATCTATCTCTCCAAAAGAAGGCTCAACATTAAATAAAGTATGGCTTTGGTCAAAAGTATCTACAATAGTATGATTATCATGGTCAAGGTTTGGGGAAATAGGCCCAAGGAATCACTTCTCCTATTCTAGTAGTTGATAATATTGGTCAACAAGGTTTGGGATTTATTGAACATCCTAAAGCACATCAGTCAAAGATACATTTTATAAATGCAAAACACCTAGATACATAGGAAATTTTTCAAAAAGAGAAATATCTTAAGTTGTAAATTTAAAATCATTCTCAACCAACAAGCATTCTCATACAGGGATTTATAACAAAAGAGCCTCCACAACATAGTATGTCTACAATAAGCATAGTTTTAAAGGTTAAAATCACAATCAATCTTCCAAATCACAATTAAATAAGTACAACTCCACATTATGCAATAATTAATTCTAGCACACTAGGTTATTATGATTCTAATGTGTAATAATATTATGACTATGATGAAGAACAATACTCAGATTAACACTACAACAAAATTCAACTATAAAATAGTAATCAAACTACATGAGAGATTACCATTCCTATTTTTGACATAGGCTACTGATAGTGAGTCTCTCATGAGACTCATTGGTTAGTATGGTTCTTACCCTTATACATACTTCCTTCTCTCTTTGGCTCCTTGTACATAGTTTATTCTCACATGTTTATACATATCTTATACTCATAAAATACAAAAATAAAATAATATATATTAAAATACAAAAACATTCAAATATTTAAAAAATACCAAATTTTACCAATTGTATGTATTGATATGTTTAAATTTTTACTACTTGTCAGCTATCACATATTGTTAGCTATCCTAGTATATTTGGTTTTATCATACACATGTGCTTCATTTGTTATTATCGAGTACTTGTATATTCAAGATGGGAATCTGGTCCACTACACTAATCCAGACCATCTATTATCTACCCATTGGGAGCATTTACACTGATCTAGGTTTATACATTGATACATCTACCCACTTGAGGGCATCTCATACATAATTGATATAACCAAGTTCTATCTTACATAATATACATTATATTTATGCATTCATTTATCTTGATATTGATCATTACTCCTCATTGCTTGGATTTTTTTTCCAACTATCACTAGTTAAACTCAGTATATATGCACCATGGAATCTACATAGATATATATTACATAGTTATCCTTATTTCATTTATAGTTCCCATATTAGATTGGATTGTGTCCCTATGATATTTGCATCATCAAGGTAATTTTAATATGCCATTGTTCCTTATCTTCTATGCCAATTATCTATTTGTATGCCTCGGGCATGTGCCCATGTCCCTTGTGTGATTTTTCATGCTTTTATATGCAGACATTTGAACATATCTTTCTCTATATCTTTACACCATAGTTGTTTTTTGCATATATGGACATTTGAACATGTCCTTGTATGTATTCAATCTCATATTTAGTAACATGTTCCCATGTCCCTTGTATTATGGCCCCTTGGCCTACCTTTTTACATGCCTCATGTGTTTGTATGTTTTATTATTTATATGATTCGACACCATGACACTTGCATTTTCTTGTTACACACACACACACACACACACACACACACACACACACACACACACACACACACACACACACACACACACACACACACACACACACACACACACACACACACACACACACACACACACACACACACACACACACACACACACACACACACACACTAGTTTTTTATGCCATAAGGGATCTCATGCATCTACCTATCCTACTTGGGATCCTTGATGAACATCATACCCCATCCCCCTAGGTAGTTACTCAAATTTTACTGCTATATAACTTGATTACATATATCTTGAAACCTTTTTGTAATTCTAGAATACAACATACATCTTATATTTCCTACTTATGCTCAGATACATTTCCATTTTGATATTATGTTTTAAGTTATATAGGAATATCATGAACATGCTCTAGCTAACACATTTTATAGAGCTACTTCTTTAAAGGGTAGTTCTTCCATATATATCATAACTAATATAAAAAGGGGGGCATTTACAAGGGTTGTTACAAAGATCATGATCTTATTTTGATTTTCATAGATATATTTTAGCACACAAGCTTAGTTATAGATATCACACTCAAGGCATATACAAAATAAAACATAGACTAAGTAGTCAGCTCAGACTACATAGAGATCAGACCAAGAAGTAATTATTACCCAAATTGGAACACTAGTGCCATAGAGCACTACCATCCACTGGCCCCAAATTTCTAGATCATTTAGACCAGTACACAGGGTAAAATATAGATTTTCATATATACAATCACATGTTTAGTACTTATGTTTAGTTTTATCTCAAATTAAATTATTTCATTTCAAATTCATACAAGTTTCTCATATTTTTGGGATCATACATAGCATGATCACTCATACTTTCAATGAAATTACATATATTCATCTATTACATACTTGATTCACATTCAGTATATTTAGATACTAGATTGGGGGCATGTGTGCATCTCATAGTTTCTATGTACTTAGCTTCACACAAGTTTATTATATGTAATGAAAAACTCCATGTCATTCTCTACATTGTATACACTTTCTATCACATTACATGTTGTCACTAGATTCATGCCTTACTCCATCTATATTGGTTGGCATTCTTGAGTGGCCTAGAGCCACTTAATATACCTGAGTGGCCACAGAGCTGAATACATCATTTGATTAATTATTTACATATTTTAGCACTTTACATAGTACAATTACATATGCATATACTTCACATATGGACCAATTATGAATTCATGGCCTACTTGAGTTCTTTATCTACCTACATGAGAGGGTTCAAAACCCTTAAAGTCTTATGCAATATATCCATGGAGATTAAGATCCACCATGCAAGGGTGGGAAAAGATGAATTCAAAATTGGATTGAGTTCTTGAGCCACCCATATGAGTATTGAGTAATCCATCAGCTTAATTTAATTTATTCAATGATATGATTACTATGCACATTCACACACAAAGGTTGTCACTAGGTTCATACATTGGTTTGCATACCCAATGAGGTTTATTCATTCCTTTCCTCTCTCTTTAATCAGTTATTTCGTTTTAGCATAGTCTTTTACTTTTGATTATATCTTAAGTAAGGACTAATTTTTTCATGTTTCATTATAGGACATTGATTTATATCATGTTCCACATATGCAAACCCATATTTACATATTCAAACTTATCTCCATAGGGTTCACTTCGAAGGAAGTCTAGGTATGCCTCATTTTAATTCATACTAATTATCTTTCTTTGTTGTATTACGAGCATAAATGGGGGGAAAATGTAATCACCTAAAAGTTGTAATTGGATTCTAAGAGTGTTTCATGATTTACCCTATCCTTATGCTAGCTATAGACCCATTCTAGATCATTAGACTTATATTTCCAATAATTTAGTAGACTACAGTCACCTACATCCAGTCACAACATAGTCTCAAAACTATCATCCCTAATCCCAATCCAAATTGTTTAGCAGTATGTAGAGAGGAGATTAGCACCACATTTGGGACACAATATCTACATGGAAATAATATCCCCAATGAGGTACTACTATTCATGTACCCAGCTCTTTTGAATGGATACTTTTTCAAATATGTGCCACTCCTAAGGTCGTTCTAATCTCATTTTCTTATCCTCACAATTAACATAACCCTATAAGTATAAGTCTAATCCACCTCTATTAATTATATGGAAAATAGATACAGAATCTATTCAAATTAAAGGAAAATTTATGTAAAATCAAGGTACTTTATCCCTATTCTATCCTACTTTATGCATACTACCATCTATAGCAGCCCTAACTCTAGTTTTTAAGAATTTCAAAGCTCAATCACATTCAAGGTATCTAAGGCCACTCCTAATCTAGCATTCACTTGTACATACATCAAACATTAGGTTAGAGAACTGCATCGGACTTGATCCTTCTTCAAAGTATTGGTATGTAGGAAACTCTCTACATAGAAGAATGTTGAGGATGTCAAGTCCATCCTACTAACACACTCAATTCTTTCTCATATTGTACTTGTAAAGAGAACTAGGGTTTTCACATCAAATCAAGATTTCTAGGTGCAATACACAACTACAGGTTTTAGTCATGTTGGAATAGAACATACAAACATAGGTACAGGTGCTCTCCAAAAATATTAATAGTCTTATAAAGGGACATTAGCACCATATTTGGGACACTGCACATAGATAGAGTTACTATCCAAAGTGGGAGCTAATATCTAGTGAATAAACAAATATCAGAATCCTATTGTTAACTCTTAGAACTAATCAAATCTTAAATTCTAGAATCCAGATCATCTATGATAGTGAATTTTAAGCTAAGTATTTATTTATCCTAGTTTATTACTATTATTATAAGGTCAAAAGAAGTCAAAGGTCATAATAAATCAGTATCTTAATTATTATAATTTATTTCACTAATTTAGGTATCTCATCCCTTTAACCAAACATATGTAATTACACTTGTAAAATCATAAAAGGTTAAATCACTCATCTAGTAAATTTTTAATTTAAATTTGAAAATTTTGTTACCTTAGAAGATTTATCAACTATTCTTGGTTTGGAAAGTAATGCATATTCAATTTATTCTTTCTTACTATTTTGAAAATATGCCTTAGGTTCATTACATGAGAACCTTCTCAACCTCCTTCTCTTTCTCACTTACATAATGTTTATTTTATTCACTTTAATTATAGGTTTTCATGAGATCCATATTAACCATCTCTTATTCTTTATCCTATTGCAAATGTAAGAACTCATTTTTAGTCACAACCTTAGTACTATTTTCATCTACTGCAACCCTTTTACATTATGAAAGATCTATTTCATTTGAATGTGCATTCATTTTCCTCACTTCCTCTAGTAAAATTTAAACTAATTTCAAAAGATAATAAAATATCCATGCATATATGCTAGATATTTCATGAATTTTAAAGTATTAAATATCATTTATAGTGATTTGTGTACCTAAAACCATAGATGGTTTGTACATAGGCTGAGAGCACTCAAAAAAGGATAATTTAAGTTTTATTACTTATTTTTGAGATATTTCAATTATAAAATGTATGAACCACCATTCCCTTCCACTTTAAATTGATTTTCCACCTTGAAAAATCACAAAACATTATAAAATAACATTTTCTTGGACTATAAAATGACTTTTGTGCATTGCAGGAAAATAATAATGTGTTTTCAAACCTAAAACATGTTTAAATAAATTATAGGGTTTTAAAAAAAATTAAAAATTTAGTTACATATTTTATACACATGAAATGGAAGAACTGAGCTGACAAAAACAATATTTCTATTGATTTATAAATGTAAACATTTAACAGACTTATTCACAACCCTATCCCAAAATTATTCCTCTTCTTTAAAATTTTGGTACTTACTAACCTCTCATTCATTTATTGGATTCATGCCTATCTTATCCCCCTTATTATCTCAAATTAAAATCATCTCCTTACATGTCTCTACCTATTCTATCACCTTCTCTTTGAATAACATTCAGTTCCATTTCTTTCTCCCATGTAGAGATTTATATTGACAACTTGGTTAAGTTTAAACATTATAATTGTGAGTTTAAGATTATAATACACATCAAAACATAAAATTACATCCCTTTTACCTTTTACATTTATAATTATTACTTTACAAATTACTTAGGAGATATGAAGGGCTTTAGAAATGTTTACAACAAGTTTAAATTTTCAAATACTAAATTTAGTGGGAAAGCCCTTTTGAGACTCTAGAGACTAGATTCTTAAACATATATTAATTTTAACACCTCCTAATCGACCCTAAAATACCTTTTAAGACTAATCACAACCAAAACTAACAAAAAATCAAGAAAATAAACTTATATATAGATGTACCTACATCATCTATGTTCCATTAGACTCTAAATATTCAAGGAGGAACTATCATTATTGGCTAAAAAGTGGCCTATTTTAGTGACACCTTGAAGTGAGGTTGTTTCATCCACCAATTCCTAAGCCCTAGACAACACCCTTGCTTCATGGATTTGGGCCTCACTATACCACATAATATATAGAGGAATCCTCTAATTATCTAGTCAGACCTAGAATATGAACCATCTAGTTGTAGATGAATAGTGGAAATAAGAACACAACTTTCCAAAACATCACCCACTATCTTCTAGGTATTATCTATGGGCCATTATTTAGATTCAATCAAATTTTACTATCGTAGGTTGTTATTACATGCATTATTTATTGTATCCCCTTATGATAAACCCATATAAGGGATACTTACTTGTTGCATTGTGGCTAGTAGAGGTAGGGGCGTGAAAAAGAATAACCCTATAGCTTTGTTGGGGCTTATTAAATTTTATATGCTAGTTGTTGGTGATAATGAAGTATAAATAGATAAATAAATGGGGAAATCTTGTGTAAAATTAGGTCTATATAGAGAATTTGCTTCCCAAGATGGACTTGCCTCTTCACCTTCACCAATATCCATCTCTACTACTACATGAGAAGGGGACCCAGGGATTGGTTTAGAGGTCCATTAATCTCTATCTATACTTTTGGAATATTCCTACAAGATTTTTGGATCACACTAGATCCTCTAAATTACTATCATTAACATGCCAACACTATGCATTTTGATAACCACCTCACTATTATCCTAAGCATTCATAAATATAAAATCATGGTTGTATGTTTCATTCCTATAAGTAATTTTAACTTTTTTATCATATTTATTAAAGCATAATTTGACATTATTCCTAGGGTCCTAAAATTTAAAAGGTGTCATCCTCAAGCCATAAAGCATTATGAATTTACCTACAAAGATGAGGTGCTCCCATCTCATATAGTTTATGCAAATGATGTTGAAGGTATTTCAATGCAGAGTTCCTTATATGGTACCTCTTAATTTAGTATCCTCACTATCTACCAATTCTACAATAATTTCTTGTTTTTCTACTTTGTATGGGACAAGTCATGGTAAATATAGATCTTGTGTTATGGTTCCCTCTATCCAACTTACACTGAACTCTAGATAGAACCAATAGTCACATATTTTCTTGAGAGTTATCTTTATTTGGTCAAACAACCTAGGTAAATATTGACCATAAATGGCATGATATACCATGGGGTATAAGGTCTCTATCAACTGCTTGATTTGTCTTCTGAACTTATGTACATGAAGGATACTAAATTCTTCACAAATTCTATTCTTGGGGTATTTTATCAAAGGCTCTCATGTTTCTATGAAGGATGAAGGAATTGTTGCAATTATGGCATCCACAACATAAAATTTATGTCAGGTATCTTGCTTGGATTAATAATTTGATACATCAAGTTGAAAATTTTAATCTCACTTAGGGAAATGATTTTGCTTAACCTTAGAAAGATGTCTAGAAATGGGAACCATATATCATGGATGTAAGATATGCTAAGAAAACCATAAAATTAGTTTATCATATCCATGGAAATGATTATACTTGGTCTAATGGATGTTATAGGCACAAAAAAACTAGGCCTTTAATTGTGAAGTTGTTTGGATTCTCATCCCACTATTGTAATTTACTAGGGATTGAGTTCCTAATCATTAATAAATTAACCATGGCCTAGCCATAAGTGATTTCAAGGTAGTAGTATTATAATAATTCTCAAAGGAATTTCCACTAATATAAGCCATGGGGGTGGTATTGAGCCTATGGTGCAAGATTTTTCCATCAATTTTCTAATTTCTAAATAAATCAAGGAGTAAGTCAATATAGGATATTACCTCTAGTTTTACCATAGTAATGTATAGGCCTACTATTTTGATGGTGAAGAGGTCATGTTTGTATCTCTATGTAAAGAGAGATAATTAGTCTTCTATAGTGTGTGATTTCAAAAATTTCAATTCATGATAAATATCTGAATAATGTTGAACTTGTGTTACAGTGCCACTAAATCAAATATTATGTCTATGTATTAAGGTATGAATGTAATTAAGTATGTCTAAAGAGGATTATGATATGGGGAGTTCATTCAATTTTTTTAGAAACTATGTGTTCTATGAAATATCAAAGTCTCTAAGTCACTATAAAACTCAAATTCATGATGTGAACAAGTTAGCTAGAAGTTAATGTGATTTAATCTTATTTTTCCATTGAATATATTATGTTAGATTCATATGATCTATGAATTGAATGCATTTAGTTACCAATATATGTAATCTTATGGAAAGAATAGCTTTCAATCTATTCCCCATCTACTTTCTATTATTTGAATTTGATTTTTTAATGACCAATTTAATGTATTTTATCAACAAAGCTTCACAAAGTGTACATGAGTGAATCTATAACATATAGGTTTCCATTTACAAACATAGTTGCAGGTTATTTCATTGTCTCAGACATAGAAATTGTAACTAAAAAAACACTTTTCCTAGAGATTAACACACAACATTTGTGTATGATTCTTAAGGTGTCATCCTACTGAAAAAATTCTAATAATTATTAGATTAAAATAAGTCACAATCTGCCTACAACATTTTTATACTTCAAAAAGTTCATAAGGGGCATCCTTTTACACATCTTATATCACTTTTGTCTATCTCTTATTGTTCACACCTTAGTTCTTTAAATTTCATAAAATATATTTATATTTCTCACTTAATTTCACATCAATATCTTCCTAGATTCTTGAGTTACATAATATACTAAAGTTAAGAATTACCTATTTTGATCAATTACATTTATTCATGGATGTTTTTCCTACTTCATGTCTTGTGTGTATTCTCTACTTTGGCTCGTGGGAATTTCAACATGTCTTTACATGTGGCTATTAACCTATTATATGTTTCTATGGTCATGTGAATGACATTTGGATATGTCCCTTGTATGTGGTCCCTTGGCCTTCTATTGTATGTTTTATGTGTTTTGTGTGTACTATTTTTGTCTGTGTCATGGCCATGACATTTGTTTGCTCTTGCTTTGTTAGTTTTTGATGCCATGATGGACATTATACATCTTCATTATTTCTATATTCCATGATAAATATCATGCATCCATCCATGACTAATTTTATTCAACTTTTCATACTTAGTTTTGATCACTTATTTTTGTGATTCATTAGTAATATACATCTTGATAATGTAACTATGTATTTTTGTCTCCCATGAATATTATATTACTACTTTGATTAGTTTACATATGATGGTTCCATTTTATTCCATGTTATCACTATTTATCTTCCATGTTATCATTGATGGCATACACAATGGCTTATTTTAGAGATTAATCTCCTAGATAGAAATAGAGAGAAAAAATGTTTTAGGTTTTTTATACAGTTGATTAAGATTCATACCTAGAAATGACCTAGAATGTAGTTTTAGATAACACCACTTAATTTTTAAAAGGAAGAAAACCAAATATGTATAAAACAATAATATTTTATCCCAATAACATAAAATAACTATTTTCCTAAATTCTCAAAATCACAGGCAGTACATGACAGTTTGTAACAGGTATATAAAACTAGTTTTTTGAAAAATATTTATGCTTGTCCTATATTTTATTAGTTTGGGTGAATCATGTGGTGTATGTTTTTAGGGTTATCACATAGGTATTTTATCATTATTTTAGTTTTTACTCAATTTAAGAATCCATATATACCCAGATATAAGATTAGGGGAATGTGCACGGTACATGACCACCTCCTTCCTTAGTTTTGCACCAATTTAATAGATGGAAAGGTAATTCATCTCATTTTCAACATTATATACACTATAATTAGATCATAATATATATTTTTAGTAGTTTTGAGGTATTTTTACACCAAAAATGAGCCTTATTCTATCTGTAGTGGTTAGTAAACCTTTTGCACTAGAAAAATCAATTAGAATTTATACATTGATTCCAAACTACTTCACCACTTTGGGTATGAAATTATGGACTCAAGCACACCTTGAGTTCTTAATCACTCTTGTCTACCAATGAATATTGGGGCATGAAAAATATAATCCAAGACATTCATTGAAGAAAACATATCCAAGTATTACCCTCTCTAGTCATTAATTTTTGCATGAGATAAATGATGGTTCACATAGACAATCTGGTGTATTTATTCTTTATTATTATATCTATAATTTTAATTGTATTTAATTCTTGATTTATATCTCAATTAATGACTAATTTTATACATTTTTTATTTTAGGTTCTCATGAAACATAGTTCAAAATTATGGGATACATTCAAGACTATTATTCATAAGTAAGTTCAGGTATGCATTTTCCTTTTACTCTATTATTTTTATTTTTGTTACATTACTATAATAAAATGGGGTTAAATATAGACACATAAATTAACAATTTTGATAAAATAGTTTACTTGTGACTACCCATTATACGCACTTAACTCATAGTTCATTATATGGTCTTTTCAGCACTTTTCCTTCACTTTATATGTGGATGACCCATTCCTATGAGCAACTTATTATCCCAAGATGTTCCTATTACTCATTCAAAATATCTTAGACTTATCCCATGTATAATACATATTCCTAACTCAATTTTATTTACTCTTCGGATAATAACACATGATTTTAACTATCTTATTCATAAGTCTTGTCTACTTCCACCAGTCACATCCTCCACCCAAATGATGGATAATTTCTCAATTTCAAATTCATGTAATGGGTCTTATTGCATGTCTATCAATACCTATTTAAATTAATTCCTTATTTATCACTATAAAAACACATTTTTAAATAATGTTTCACACCTGAGGATTTATTATTTGAAAGTATCTAAATTATACTTTCACATTGAGAAAAAATTCACTATTTTTACAAATTCTGAAGACATATAGACCTAATATCTATGAGGTAAAGTCTAAGTACACCTACAAGTTCATAAATCACATTTAGAACACTTAATCATACTATAATTACATGAGCATCTAGCATTGCACTAGTATTTTACACACACCATTGTATCATGGGAACTATATGGAGTTTTATTCCTATTTGGAATATTGGTATGTAGGTAGTGCTCAACATGGGAGGTGTTAAGGTATAGCATAATTTAAATCACTAAGAATTTTTATGTTTTATCTAGTTTGTCATTTATCTTCTATTGATGTATGGTTACAAGTGAAAAAGATGACATGCATTAGTTTTTACAATATATCAAGAGCTCGTAGACAGTTAGACATAACACATAGGAGAAATAAACTTGCCATATCAATTGTGTTGGGTGAATATTTTGTCGACCAGTTAACTGGAGAGCAAAATAGGTCTCTTAAACCACAGCATAGGGAGATTGGTCGGCCAGGTGTACAGGTTTACTACATCAACATGGGACAAATCTCTCCTCTGATCAAGGGGAGGTTCCCTATAAGTATGTAGGAGCTATATACTATATATATAAGTAGAAAATAACACTCAGGGGTAGGATAAGCCATCCATCTCTATTTTTGTAGAGATGATGTTAACAAACAAAGGAGAAAATCTTGGTGAAGACACTAAAGGCACTTCTCTTCTTTCAGGAGTGTTCTTGCAGGGAACAGTAGGAGTTTTTCAAGTAGTGACAAGTAACTGGTAACCAAGGGCGTAGTAACTAGCAGCCTGAGATGTAGCACAAAGTCTCTACCTCGACTGCCCAAGAGTGAGATATGAAGGACAATAGGGGCACAAAGTCATCCCAAGGTCTTTTGCATAGAAATAGAATATGAAGGATAATGAGGGCACAAAGGCATCCCAATATCCTTTACACAAGAACAAAAAGAAAACACACTAAAGGCAATTGTGGGGGCACAAAGTCTCTCCATAGTTGGCTTTAGGACACCTTCCTAATTAATTCCACTAGTTTTACTTGTTAGATCAAATAAACAAGAACACATTCAGAAGATAGACATAAGAACAATCTCCTAAAATGATACAAGATATAACAACACAAAGTCTACAAGTCATTTGCTTTCTCATTCAAATAAAATAATATGAACAACAATATGAGCTCAAAGTCTCAGTATTCACCTTTCAATTTGGACAAAGTTTTGCTTCTGGTAATGGGAAGATCTTTCTTGCATAATGAGATAAATTATAATGTATAGCCACAAGAAAGACTTGGGCACTTGTTTCCCATGGAACAACCCATGTTGCAGTCAACACCTTCAATGCACCTTCAATTCTTTATGGAGGGACCATGCTTGGAATAGTGCATTGCCTTAATTATGGTGTGTCCATTCATCTAATATGTCTCTTCCTAGGTCTAGATCATCTAGTTTATCCCCTTTGACATTTATGTAGCTATCCATTTCATCTTTACGTTAGGGGAGACCAACAGGCCATGCCTTCAATGTTTAAGGGCTCAAAAATCTACTTCATAGACTGTTCCATCTACCAGAATAACTTCTACATAGATATTTTCCTCGTTATCTCTTCTTGCTATGATTTGAGCTCTTGGGTTATCTTTTCCCTTTTCTAGTTTTGTCTTTTCCTGGCATTTGAGCTCTCAGTCCTATATCCTTAGTCTTGCTGGCTCCTTATGCTCTTCCATCAGTGGTTCTTCCCTTTGGCATTTTGGCCTTCAAATGCATTTGGGTCTATGCTCAAGCCTTCAAAGATCAACAGTTATTTCATTAATATGAATTTGACATTTTTAGGCCCATCATCGCTTGAAAGCCAATGGCTAGTTCACTGCCCTAAATTTGATGGCTGCGGGGACGTCACCAGACTTTTGGATCTCAACAGCTAGTTCACAATGCTCAACTTTGATGTATGTGGGCCCATCACTTTCCTTAAAAATTCCTTCAACTTTGTTGTTTAATCCTTCCCAGAGGGAACTTGCCCTTTAGGGTCCTGAGAAATGGTCTGCTTTGGGTTATGGAGAGCCCCCCACAAGGGTATCTACCCTTTGAGATCCTTCGAATGGCCTTCAGGCTTTTTTTGACGGGCTTTTGTCTTTATTCAGGCTTATTTCCTTTGGACAAAAGTCTAAAGGAATTCCTTTAAAATTTTTGTCTAAAGGAAACTTCCTTAACAACTTTGCCACAGGATTTCCTTCTGAAGGAATTCCTTTGCTTGCTCAGCCTTTGAAATGGTCCATCTACTCCCCACCTGCCCTCTGCAAGGGTTGTCTAACCTCCAAAGTTGCCTTTCAAATTTTTGCAATGGTCCACTTTGGCTCCCAAGTGCCCTCTGCAAGGGCACTTATCCTTCAGGCTCTTAGAAGACCCCTTTGAACTTCTCGATTGAAAAAATGGCTAAGTGTTAAACCTGTTTCTTTCCTATAGAGTCCGTAGAAACCAACTTGCAGAGTCTGTAGAAATGAGTTCGTAGTTCTGAGGGAGTCTGTAGATGTGAGAAACTGGAATTGAGAGTCTGTAGATTTGAGCCCATAGATTTATTCTTGTAGAGTCTGTAGTTCCACCTATAGAGTCTGTAGATTTGAGCCTGTGGAGTCCATAGAATTCTGTTTGTGGAGTCTATAGAAATCATCTGCAGGGTACCTTAGCTAAAAAAGTTTGAAAAATAGAGAATTTGAAAGCTCATGACAATTTTTGAGAAGGGAAGAGATAATTTTGGTCTGTAGGACCAAAATAGTTCAAATGTTGTCCCAAAAATGAATGACATTTTTAGGGACAACAACTGGCTCTAGTGAGGGAACTTCCTTTAGTTGAAAACTTGGAATAGCTGAGGGGAGTAAAAACCAAAATCTCCAGTGCCTTGAAGTATGACATTAGGCTATGGAGTCATGCTACCCAAAAAAGAAAGGTGCCAAAAATGAAAATTAAAAGCACAAAATATAACTAAAGACTATACAAATATACGTATGTACAGATGATCTTATTTGATGCTTCAAGATTTGAAGCACTTCAGATGCCACCCACTGTGAGATAGTGAAAATGGTGTTTCATCCTGATAAATTAGTAAGAAACCATTTTGTCCCTAGAATTGGTGATGGGTGAATGGAACTCTCCACTAGGAATCACATTTTTTTTTCACTCCTTTTGGTTCTCTCTTCTTACTCCATGGTAAGATGTGGTCTTCAATTTGAAAACCATAACTCCTTGCTCTCTTGGTGAAGAGTTCATTTTCCTGACTTTGGAGTACAATAGTATGGTCCACTACCATATCTTGTTATTCTAGTTTAGTCCAGCACATGATTTGATTTTTAGCATCAAACACTTGATAAGCCATTAGCTCAACATCTCCTTTTGTGTGAAGGAGTTTGACATCTTCATCTTGAGCAGCCTTCAACCCGAGTAATAGAGATTCATACTTAGCAGTGTTGTTCATGTTGCTAAACTATAACTCATGTGAAAGAGGAAGAATATCTCTTTGAGGAGATATCAACACCATCTTGGCTCTAGCACCAGTAGAAGAATTTCTACCATCAGATTCCAGGATCCAAACATCATCAGAAAGTGATCTTCTATCATATTTCTCTTCATTAAAAGTGGAAGATGCTTTTTCATCTATATTGTGCCCTACCAATTCCTATGATGTCTTGTTTGAATCAATTTTCAGATTACCACCTACAGTACTTTCATCTGCAAAAACATGAACACCCTCTGTGGACAAAAAATAATTACTCTTACTT
Source organism: Torreya grandis (assembly GCA_037957365.1). Classification (NCBI taxonomy): domain Eukaryota; kingdom Viridiplantae; phylum Streptophyta; class Pinopsida; order Cupressales; family Taxaceae; genus Torreya; species Torreya grandis. The sequence goes on from JARHVA010005407.1 coordinate 199,894, forward strand.
GAAGACTCAAACAGAATTTGAGCTGCAGGGGCTAACGTTTGGGTGACCACGTATTTTGCCTCCTTTGATAGGGATCCTTGCCTCATATAGGTCCATGTTTAGTTCTCCTCCAACATCCTTGCAAAAATTTCATCCAAGCATAATGCCATAGGATGCTGGGACGTCAGCCACCAAAACAGTCATCTTGATTCTTTTGTCTAGAAAGGCTGCAAATACAAATTGGGGCATCTTTGATTTGCCCCAGTAGTGGTACTTGCTTGTTCTCCATGGAGAAACATCTACCAAATGTCTTGGTCAATGTGAGACCAAGGGATTATGCCACCTTGGTGGGCATGACATTGTCTGAAGCTCTAGAATTAATGATGTAATTGCTCAACTTGTGACCATTTATCAACAATGAAACATAGAAAGGCTCTATTTTCCCAGGGGCAGTAAGAGGAGTAATAACAAGGTTGTTTAGGATAGACATGTTCCTTGGGGGATCATGAGTTACCTTCTTAGCTTCTTGTCTTGCAAGGGTGGCTGTATTCTTCACACACTCTACCAACCTATCCAACTGCTCAGGGTTGGCTTGTAGGAATTCAAATTCAGTCATTTGAATTTTAGTTTTTTTGACATGGTCGACTATGTCAAATGACTAAAATGGACTAAGAAGAGAGGATGGGAGTTCATCCTTTTGATTTTTGGGAGGGGGAGGACTAGCCTACGAATTTGAAGTTGAAGGTGCATAAATGTTTGGGGTACTTACTTTTCTAGCAATCACCGGGTCCTTTGGCTGGAAAGGTAGAGTGGTTCCATGCTTAGCAATTGAAATTTCAAGTTGGGGTCACTTCTCTATCTTTTTTTTGTTATCTTGTTGGGTTGACTGGTTCTTGGACCAGGTGAACACATCATATGATCCCTTAGTTGCATTGCCTTCAATTATGGGTTCATCATGGTAATTCAAGAAACCAATGTGGTAGTCGCTAGCTAATTCTTCTTGATCATCCATAAAGAGACCAGCATCATTTTCTTGATCAAACTCAGGTTGGAAAGAGAAATCATGTTATATTTCTAGATATCCAACTGTTGAGTTGGTTAGAGGTGTTTCAAAGGTAAGGTTCCTTTGTGGGGGAGGAAGATGATTTGGTTACCCTTGACTTCTAGTAGCATTGCCTTGATATGGCTGGTTCTGAAATGTCCTCCTTGGCATATCCTAATAAGGAGGAGTAAACATACCCTAGACCATTTGTATTTTCAAGGCTAGCAGTTCATTTGCTAGCTTTTGCACCATTTGATCCATGTTGCTTGTAGATGAATTCTTAGAAGATGAAGAAGATTTTCCTCTATTAGGATCTCTCCTTATCTTTCCTGCCAAGATAAGATCATCTTCTACCTCAGTAGCCAAGTCCTGAGCAATAACAAGGTCTATGTGTGTAGCCTATCTCAGCAAAAAACTCACTTCAGGCAGTTGTGAGTTGATGAAGAAGCATTTGAGTTTTTCAGGTGTGAGATGAGCAATAGCAGGAATCTTGTTCCTCAGCTTGTCAAACTTTGCTATGAAATCCCTCATAGGTTCATAAGGTTCCTTCTTCATCTGTGTGAGTTGGGCCAACAAATCATGTGCATCTTCCGTAGGCTTGAACCTGGCTTCAAATTTAGCTTTGAGTGTGTCCCAGTTAGTCACTGACCTAGCTTGCAGATGGTAGAACCAATCTACAGTAGCACCTTGTAGTGTTTCCATGAAAATCTTGACTGCCACATCCTCAAATTCCATGCCTATCACACCACAAGCTATGTTGAAAGCTACAATATTTTCATCAGGGTGAACTCTCCCATCACCAAAGAATTTGGGGAAGTTCTTTCTTGAGCTGTGTGGAAGTTGATGCAGAGGTGGAGTCAAATTAAGTGGGCCAAATGAGTTACCCCAGGGGCCTTGAACTGCCATGATGGGATTATGGAAAATGGGGATAACAAATCTAGGTAGTGTATGGATAGGAAAAGCTCTTCTAACAATAAAAAAAGTAGCTCTACCTTGTGTTGGTATCTTGGTATGGGTAGGAAGAACACTCCTGGATCTTTGAACTTGAAGTTGGGGAGGGAACAAGTCAAAATTACCCTGCTGCACCAACTCAAAGACAGGGTCAATCAACACCTTGGGCTCTTTGGCTTCTTGTATAGCATGGAGCTACCAAATTTTAGGATAAAAATAAGAAAGAACTGGTCCTACTTTAGCTTGAAGATTGAGGCTTCAAACTATTGTTCTTCCTCAGCAGATCTGGTTTGTAGACCATATTATATAATGGAGATGGAAGAAGATGGTAAGGCTATAATGATAATGTGTAAGACACAGAATGGAGTTGTTAGAGTCTATAATGGATAAGGGTAGGAACTGATTCAACATAAAACTTGAGGCTTCAAATTGCATGTAATTCCCCAGCGAAGTCGCCAAATTTTTTTGGGTGAATATTTTGTTGACCAACTAACTGGAGAGAAAAATAGGTCTCTTCAACCACAACATAGGGAGATTAGTTGGCCAAGTGTGCAGGTTTACTACATCAATAGGGGAAAAATCTCCCCTGTCATCAAGGGGAGGTTCCCTATAAGTATGTAAGAGCTATATACTATATATATAAGCAAAAAATAACACTCGGGAGTAGGATAAGCCATCCATCTCTCTTTTTTCAGAGATGATGTTAACAAACAGAGGAGAAAATCTTAGTGAAGACACTAAAGGCACTTCTCTTCTTTCAGCAGTGTTCTTGCAAGGAACAGTAGGAGTTCTTTCAAGTAGTGACAAGTAACTAGTAACCAAGGGCATAGTAACTAGCAGCCTGAGATGTAGCACAAAGTCTCCACCTTGACTGCCCAAGAGTGAGATACAAAGGACAATGGGGGCACAAAGTCATCCCAAGGTCCTTTACATAGAAACAAAATATGAAGGATAATGAGGGCACAAATTCATCCCAATATCCTTTACACAAGAACAAAAAAAACACACTAAAGGCAATTGTGGGCGCACAAAGTCTCTCCACAGTTGGCTTCAGGACACCTTCCTAATTACTTCCACTAGTTTTTCTTGTTAGATCAAATAAACAAGAACACATTTAGAAGCTAGACATAAGAACAATATCTTAAAATGATACAAGCTATAACAACACAAACTTTGCAAGTCACTTGCTTTCTCATTCAAATAAAATAATATGAACAACAATATGAGCTCAAAGTCTCAGTATTCACCTTTCAATTTGGGTAGAGTTTTGCTTCTGGTAACAGGAAGATCTCTCTTGCATAATGAGAAAAATTAAAATGTATAGCCATGAGAAAGACTTGGACACTTGTTTCCCATGGGATGGCCCATGCTGCATTCAACACCTTTAATGTGCCTTCAATTCTATCTGGAGGGACCATGCTTGGAATAATGCATTACCTTAATTATGGCATGTCCATTCATCTAATATGTCTCTTCCTAGGTTTGGATCATCTGGTCTATCCCCTTTGACATCTGCAAAGCTATCCATTTCATCTTTACTTCAGGGGAGACCAACAAGCCATGCCTTTAATGTTTAAGGGCTCAAAAATCTACTTCACAGATTGTTCCAGCTATTAGAATAACTTCTACATAGATATTTTCCTCTTTGTCTCTTCTTGTTGAAATTTGAGCTCTTGAGCTCTCTTTTCCCTTGTTTGGTTTTGCCTTTTCCTAGCATTTGATCTCTCAAGGCTATATCCTTAGTCTTGCTGGCTCCTTACGCTCTTCCATCAATGGTTCTTCCCTTTGGCATTTTGGCCTTCAAATGCATTTGGGTCTGCACTCAAGCCTTCAAAGATCAATGGTTATTTCATTGCCACAAGTTTGACATCTGTGGGCCCGTCATCGCTTGAAAGCCAAAGGCTACTTCACTGCCCTATATTTGATGGCTATAGGGATGTCGCTAGACTTTTGGATCTCAACAACTAGTTCACAATGCTCAACTTTGACATCTATAGGCCTGTCACTTTCCTCAGCAATTCCTTTAGCTTTGTTGTTTGATCCTTCCCAGAGGGGACTTTCCCATTGGTGTCTTGAGAAACAATCTGATTTGGGTTAGGGAGAGCCCCCCGCAAGGGTATCTGCCCTTCAGGATCCTTCGAATGCCCTTCGAGCTTCTTTCGGCGGGATTTTGTCTTTGGTCGGGCTTATTTCCTTTGGACAAAAGTCCAAAGGAATTCCTTCATACTTTTTGTCTGAAGGAAACATCCTTAACAACTTTGTCACAGGATTTCCTTTCGAAGGAATTCCTTTGCTTGCTCGGCCTTTGAAACGGTCCACCTGCTCCCTGCCTGCCCTCTCAAAGGGTTGTTTGACCTCCAAGGTTGCCTTATGGATTTTTTCAATGGTCCACTTTGGCTCCCAAGTGCCCTCCGTAAGGGCACTTGTCCTTCGGGCTCTTATAAGACCCCTTTGAACTTCTCGATTGAAAAAATGACTAAGTTTTGAACATGTTTCTTTCCTACAGAGTTCATAGAAACCAACCTGCATAGTCCATAGAAATGAGTTCATATATCTAGGGGAGTCCGTAGATGTGAGAAATTGGCCTTGAGATTTCATAGATTTGAGCCCGTAGATTTCTTCTTGCAGAGTCTGTAATTCCACCTGTAGAGTCCGTAGATTTGAGCCTACGGAGTCCATATAATTCTATATGTGGATTCCGTAGAAATCATCTACAGGGTCAGTTGAAAAAGTTTTAAAAATAGAGAATTTGAAGGCTCATGACAATTTTTGAGAAGGGAAGAGACAATTTTGGTCTGTAGGACCAAAATAGTTCAAATGTTGTCCCAAAAATGAATGACATTTTTGGGGACAACAAATTGCAAAGCAAAAAAACCTTAGACATTGATGCACATTAAGGACACCACTGAATCACATCCTTGTATAACTCTAATGGCCTTGTCTAAATATTAAAAAAACATTGTAACTAATTCACAACATCATCACAAATACTCCTAGTTAGTTTCATAGTTTTTATGTCAGTCTTGCATTATCCAAATTCTAGCTAAGTTATGTTTATTTATCATTTACCCTATTAAAATAGTTATATATTTCACAAGTTCTAAATTAGTTTTTATCATTTATTTCATATTTTAAGGATTCCAATTTTACACAATAGTTTTTCACATTTAAGGAACTAGTTTTTTATTTTTCCAAAATTTTGATAAAACATGTATCTAATAATAAATATTAGAAGATCCACTATTTAAATTATAATCATGTTTTCCATCCAAAATACATAAAAGTTCATAAATTTTAGATGGTAGATGGAAATCATTTTTTTAATTATATTTATAAATAATAAAATAATGATTTTCAAAGCTTATATATTGGTGTTGAAGATAGTCAAGGTTTCTTTGTCTAAGGGAGTGGTTTGTCACATGCACTTTACTTTACCCTCTAGTTAATTATAATTATTAATTGTATGAAATAGTAATTTTACCTATGTAAACTTTTGGCTCTAAGATAACATTCATTTTAACTTGTACCAATATTTAATTTTTTTGTTTGTGTTGTATTATGGACACCTTAGTGATTATTATTCTAAGTTCTAGGATCAAAAATATAGAGGGTTTGAAATAAAGTTTGACTATTAGGTTTATATGGTGGAACATATTTATGATAAATAGGATTTGTTTGTGAATTCCATTGACATAATTTTTTTCATTGATTTATAATTTTAGTTGGTGTTATAAATAATAAAATCATTGAAGTTGTGGTGATTTATTGTAATTTTATGTTATAGGTAGAACATTTACTTTACACTTGATCAATAACGTACATATGATACATAGGGATCCCCTCTAAATTCTCTTCAACATATAATAAATCTTGATTTCATAATACAATCCTGAAGTCAGTCAAAGTTCCCCAACCTCATGTTCAAATAAAAAGGTTAGTTTCAACTATTCCTTCCATATTTATATATCAAAATCCAAATGAAAGATAACAACATTTTTTTTTTATGATTAACAAAAAGTAACACAATGACCTAACTTTCCTTCCAACCCCTATAAATATGGTTTAATAAATCTAAGATTGTAAAAGAAGTTCTGAGAATTTGACATAAGATATTTTCAAGGAAGAAGTGATAAGGTAAAGCTTCTATCAAAGCATATTTAGCATATGTATAGAAGTAGTTTTATTTGACTTGTAATATTTTGAGTCCAATTAAATGACAAATGACTTTTATGATCTTGTAGTCCACCAGGTACCTTGCCACATCTATCATAAATTATAGTCATTAACATTCCACTTTCTTAAAATATTCACATCACATCTCAGAGAATCTTTACTTGATCACTAGTGCCAAATTCCAGCCTAAACCCATAACACATGCCATTTTCACATTTATTAAACTCTAGTCCATTTTAGTTTCTATACAAAACTAAATCGAGCCCTCAGAATCCATTAACCAAAATAAAAATATATCAAATTATATTATGTTTCAAATAGATCCGTAAGAAGCATAGCATAAATAATATTCATTATTTTAAATGTTTGTTGGAAATAAAGAGTCACAAATAGGTACAAACATAATTATGATGAATACTAATTCTTATTTAGTTAAATACCAATGTCAACCAAGCCATCTAATTCTGATCTCAAGATAACCAATCTCTTATTTAACACTACACTCATCAACAACATCAAAAATTTAATGAATTCATTATGATCCTTCAAAAACATAGCCAATAATTGGGCCAAAGCATGTCATCTACATGTGATTGTGTCATTTATGTTCAAGTTTGCATTCATTTTATGTAATTATCGAAACAAAAACACTAATTTTTTACTTATTAGTATCATATAAGTTTTTGATAACTTCAAATGTAACTAATTCACTTGCCATAATAATTTAAAACACCACTCACCTACTCAAAGCATCAAGTACAAGATTCTTTTCTCTAGATTTATCCTTCAAGACAAAAGTATCTCCCTAAAACAAAGACACTCACTTTACAAATCTAGTATATAACTTTTTTTGAGTGTTCATATACTTCAAGGCCTCATGATTTATAAATAAGATAAATGACTTAGGTACGAAATAATTCTCCAATGTCTTAATAATTATATAATGGCATAAATTTAAACATCATATGTAGGATACTTATTTATTACCTCATTCAATTTCTCACTTAAATATGTTATTGGACTTCCTTCTTGATTCAACACATCACTAATTCCCACATGTGAAGCATCACAATCCAATTCAAACACTTTTTAAAAATTTGGTAATGCCAAAATAGGTATTTCTATAATCTTCTTATTCAACAACTCAAAGATTTTTATTTTTAACTTTGTCCACACAGATTATTTTCCTCTCATGTAATATGTTATTGGTGTAATAATACTACTAAAGTTTTTAATGATTTTTTTGTAAAAAATTCTAGACCATGAAATATTATTTCTTTTGTTATGCTTATTGGGATATCCCACTCAATAATTGGTTTTACCTTTCATTCATCCATCTTTACTCCATATGTTGAAACTATAAATCTCAAAAATACCAAAATGTTCTACATAATCCTACACTTCTTCAAATTTTCATATACCTTCTCCTTTCTTAACAACTCTAGTACCATTATTAAATACCTTAATTTATATTATTTAGTCTTAGTGAATATAAAAATATCATCAAACTAAACCACCATAAACATACCAATGTAATCTTATGTAACTATGTTCATCACCCTCATAAATGTGTTAGGTGTATTAGATGATTTGAATGGCATCACCATCCACTCATATAAACTATCCCTAGTCTTGAATGATGTTTTTTATTTATCACCTTCATGAATCTAAATATGATAGTAACCACTCTTAGATCAATCTTGGAAAATTATTTTTCTCCTTCAATCACATCCATCATATCATGTAAATGAGGTACTGTAAATCTGTATTTGATGGTAATTTTATTAATTTCTCTACTATGTATACATGTCCTCCACTCTCAATTTTTATTTGGAGTTAGTAATACTAGTGTTGCACATGGACTCATGCTCTCCCTTTTTATAAACTTTATCACTAGTTTGGTAACCTATTTATTAAATTTTTCATGTTCTATTGGAATCATCCTATATGTTGCTTAATTCTATAGAGTTGATCCTAGAATCAAACAAATATGATCTTGGATATCTCTATTTGGTGGTAAACCATATAGTACTTTCTAGGTATAACATTTACATATTCTTTCAACACTTATGCTACTTGTTTTGGTATTTTCACCACTTATGTGTCTTCTTTCTTATCTATTAATGTATAATAACAACCTATCATCTTCATGTCTTTGATAAATTATTTTAAATACAACATGCTTTCAACTTGAACTTATTATTTAAGAGAGAGAAAAACAACCTTCCTACCACCTTTACAAAAATTAAATGTGTTATTTTCTCTATCATGAATTGATTTTCTATAAAATTGTAATGGCCTTCCTAATAACACATGGCATGCATCCATTGGTATAACATCAAGCCATATTCCATATTTGTATGTTTTTCTTAAATAACATTTGACTAAGCACCTTTTATCTACTATAAATTCATTCCATTTCTTAAACCATGAATTCTAATAAGGATATGGAAGCTTTTCACATTGAAAAACTAGTTTCTTAATCATGTCCTTAGAAACCATATTCTCATAATTGCCTCCATCTATAATTAATTTTCATATCTTAACCCCTAAAGTGCACCTTATTATAAAAATCTTTTTGTAAAACCATGCATCATGACCTTCCTTATTATACACCTATTATTTCTTTAGAGTAATCATTATTATCCTTATCATGACATTTTTTCCATTATATGCTTCTATAACTTCAATACTTTTCTCTTCTATTTTAGTTTCAACTAAATTCACTCTTGAGTGATCCTCTTACCTCCTTTATTGTTCATGATAGTGCAGACACTCAAATGCATTATGCCCTTTTAATCCACATCTATAACAAACATAAGACTAGTGTTGATTTGGAAACCACCATCTAACACTACCATAGCCTCATCCTCTCTGAAATATTTTTTCCTATTTATTGGTATTGAAATCCTTATCTATTATATTCTATATTTTTTTCACCACATGATGATTCTCCTCTAGTGTGATTAAACCCACCTCATCCCCATATTATAGGGGATTATCCTCTTCTTGGCCCATTTGATCTTATGAAAGTCTATATGTTTTGTTTTTATTCTACCTTAAAAAGCTAATTGATAAGCCTCTTACATGTAAACTATTCTATGCATGCTCAATTCATATTGAATAGAAAACTTTAAACCATTTAAATACTTTGTAGCCATATATTATTCTATTTGTTCATGCTCCACTCATATGGAAAGCTTGTAAAACTCATATGTATACTCTTGTATATTGTGATCCTTTTACCATAGATTTTACAATTTTATGTATAGGTTTTGTTCATAATCCATAGGAAGAAATTTCTCCCTCATATTATTCTCCATCTCTCTTCACATGTTAATCTTGTCCTTACCCTTTCTTTATCTCTATTTCTATAGGTGATCCCATCAAATCATTGCATGACCCTTCAATTTTATAAATTCAAACTTTAATTTCTTATCTTATCTCATAATTTCCCATTTGAAAAATGTTTCCATGTTTTTCATCCAATCTATTAACTCCTCTAGTCTTAAAATGCCTCCATAATATGGAACATCTTCCTTCATTCCTTCATTACTTCCCTCTAGATCCCTAACCATCATCTCTTCTATCTATGGTGTTGTTACATTCCTCATCTTACTAAATTTCATCTTCATTATCTATTTATTCCTTGGTTTCATCTCCCACTTTCCTTTGTCTTTGATTTGTGACAATTGTAGTTAATGTTTCCACTTGGCTCTTCATCTCTTACATAGTCTTGTTCAACTAATTAATTAATTCTTGTCCTTATCCTCTCCCCATATCTTACACCTATTATTCAATAAAAAAATATTATACCAAAATTTAAAATATCAATTCACAAAGATATTACCTCCAAGATTCAAAGATGATCTGATACCAGATGATGAAAATGCATACTATCTAAGCAAACCATCAATAGGCATAAAGAATATAAATTGATGAAAGAAAACTTCATTATTGATCCTCATTAAATGAATAAAATATTAAAATATTTTCTTTAAATAAATATCAACTCATAATTAGATTTGACATGCATAATTTCAATAAAAAATAAAATCAAAATCTACTTACAACACCTGAAGTAAGGTAAATTTTAGTGGCCCATATAGAAATGAACTTGAGTTTTTTTGGAAAATCTATAAGTATGTGCTTCAATTTTTTTAAAAGTTAGTAAATTATTTATGTGTGTATGCAAATTGACATACAAAATGTAACTTACTATAAAAGGTATGCTAACATGTAAATTTATAGAAAACTCATAGTGAATGGTAGTAATTTTCTTGGATGACAGGATTTTACTAGTTAAAGATAATATTTCATCACATGATAACCACACTATTAAATGATAGGTCTTATGTGATTTCAAAACTATGTTGTCACTCAATAGTGTTGTTGTCACTTGATAACAATGTTATCATTTAACAACATTATTGTCACTCAACAACATTGTTGTCACTCGATGGCATTTAGTTCAATAACATTGATGTCAATCAATAACATAGGTGTCATTAAAAAATATAGTTATCACATGAAACCATAGTTTTCCTATGATACATACACTATTGAATGACATCTATGCTTCCAAATGACATATATGTTATCTGATGGGTGACAATGTTATAGGTAAGTGACAACTATGATGGTGAGTAACACAAGCACGTTCAGATGGTAAATGTGTTGATATGATTTAGAAATTTTCTCATATAATGATTTTATATTAAATATAATGGTGAATAATCTCATATTGAATTTTTATGGAGTGGCAAATTATATTTATATATGTGAAATTTATTTTAATAGTATGCGACTTGAACTTGAAAACTAACTTACACCAGATAGTTTAAGTGAATCCAAATTACTCATGACCCTATAAAATATACAAATTCTAATTTATAAAACTAAAATATTCATGAATTAACAAATAATAAACACTAAAATCTACCCTGACCTAAATCTAGCTAACCCATGCAATTTTTAGAAAAAATCTATTTTTAGTATCTTTTATCTTGTAGTGAATTTTCAACTGTTATTTTTAGAAGTTTTGCATGCAAGCTCAAATGGTCCTAAAAATATCCACATATTTTTTAAACATAAAATTACCCTAATGGATTGATTTCAATTGAATTTCATGTTTGAGAACAAAAATATACCATTTCTAAAAATAGAAAAATCCTAAAAAAATCTTAAGAGGTAATTTAAACCCTTATATGGTCATGTATGGCCTATAAAAAGTTTTTAAAGCATATAAAATGGGATAGTATAATTTATGTATGAATTAAAATTTACAAGGTGGTCATTTTGGCATAAAAAAGATCTCAAACAAAGTTATAGATCAAAAGTTATGGCCTCCAAAAGTTTGGTATCTACATCACAATTGAGGTAGTTTCCATATATAAAAATATGCATAGTAAAAAATAAATATTATAATATAAAAATGCAACACTTATTGATCTATCCCAAGGTAGGATAAAAATTTCTTATAATTTAATAAATGACACTTTGAGAATAATATTTGAAGTATCACAATTCCACCTCAAATATTTCCACCATGCATGTGGAGGTTGTAAACATAGCTTATGAAGCATTACATCTAGCATTAACTCCTAAATGCATAGAATAAAAAACAAATCAATATTAATTTAATTGAATTTATATTTTAGCATAGGCCAAAGTGCCCAATAAATAGTAAAAACCAAATATATTATAGTTTATATTTTGATTTTAAAAATCCTCAAAGCTTTTATACCATGTAATTATGCAAACAGAAGGCTAGTATTGGTCATGATGGGAGACCACTAGATAATGTAGTCATTGAAGTAAATATCACTATAAAATCCATCACCAACCCATCTTAAGTGATTCAAGGGAAAGACTCACAATATTTATTTATGATTTTCACCATAAAAGAGTCTTCAATATTGACTGGAGTAGATGTGATTATAAGAGTATGAAAACCAATGTTTATCCAATTATATTTACTATCATGAGATACAAATGATATACAATTGCATAAAATATATTTTTAGGATACATTACCTTAAATGTATTTGGACACACACTTGGTTCATAAATTATTACTCTATATATAAATTTCAATAATTTGTATACCTCCTTTATCATGAGGAAGACAACAAATATCTTAGGCAATACTATGGAACCCCCACATTTCTTGGTATTAGACTAAAGAAACTCTCTGATGATTTTTGGTGAACTTGATGTAGGATGATTTATAAGTCACCCAATAAGAGGAATAATAAATGTGATTATCTCAAAAAAAACATAGTACACACCTAGTATTTCCCTGCCAAAGAAAGGGATCTGGTAACCTAATATTAAAAAAAAATTATCCACTCTGTTAATGGCATATTTCCATAAATCTGCATGAGAACTTTAAATTCAAAGGGGATGCTAAATTTTTTTAAGTGTTCCTCACTACAAATACATTTCCACATATATTGGAGA